>VYXF01011206.1:1503057-1515278 GCA_013397295.1 Polioptila caerulea
TTCCTTCCTTCCTTCCAGCAGAACATTGATTTTGTTTGCACTTGGTCTTCCAACAGAAAATGCTGACACCTGCAAATTAACAGTGCAGCCCTTAAATTTCAAGCATCCAATTTCACTTCATGGAATGCAAATGCCCCATCTTGCTTCCCAGGTCGCCTGGACAGTACTGGGACAGTTACTCAGGGAGTCACTGTCGAACTGGGAATGGAGATGGTTTGAACTGGTCATTAATCAGGACTAAAATCAGATGTGTGCTTAAATACCCCTTTACAAAGCACAAGTGCTTGAGTCCATGTTGCAGAACTGATGCCTCCTCTAGCTCCAGATCCAGCATCTACTCCTGAGTGAGCATAGCCACAGCTTTTCTTTCATAAAAGTGGGCAAGTGCTACTCCTCTTTTAAATATATAGGAAGGGGCTCACTGTTTAAAGGAATAAACCCAGAAGAGAGAAACTTTGGTTCTGTGACCTGCTACCCCCAAAATGAACCAAGCAGGTCCTGGTTCCCTGGGTGCCTATCTTCTACAAAAGTCTGGCATTGGGAAGCAGACGTGCTCCTCAAACCACATTGAAGGCAGGTGTCTCTGTAGAAGGACATGTAAGCCACTACAGAAGAAAAAACTTGGAGGACTCTGCAGTGTTCCAGGCATCCCTGTGCAAGCAAAGCAGTCTGGAGCCCACACCCCACTGACAGGACAATTGGCTTTTATGTTAGGTAGTGCTGGGCAAAGAAGTACAGAAATGACTGCAGGAGAAGACAGACACTATAATACTATCTATCCAGCCAGATATCCACACCTAGTGCATGTGAGCTCTTTCTCTTCCTTTACAGTGGTAAATGAGACTACAATAACAAAGTTTCATTTTTTACACTGTAATCTTTGTTAACTTTCATGTCAACATATTTTATTCCTTATGAAATAATCAGGATGAGGCTGTTTTTTTCCTTTTATTTTTCTTTCTCCATGGCTGGAAACGGGTCTGGCTGTATCAGCAAGCCTGGAGGTCAGATCTGTATCTACCAATTTCTACATCTTGATAAACAAAAATATCTTTGTAAGTCAAGGCTGCATCATCCCTGCTGACCTTCTGTTATATCACAGTAATTACAAGAGGGAGCAAATCACAAGAGGGACCTGACAAATTTGGTGTGGATTACATCCCTTTTGATTGCTATAAACTTCCACTATCAGCAGCTGTTACATACTGAAGGACTCACTCACACATAACATCAAAAACCAGTTAGCGCCAAGTAATTCAGAGACAAATTAAGTTTGTAACTTTCTGTGTGACTCTTGGATCCCCACAGCTGCTCACACAAGAATTGTAATAGCCAGATACTGTTCTCAAAACACTTGTGGGCAAAATATTCCTCACAAAAGAGATTTAGACTTAAACCTCTTCTAAAAGCAGTATCATTAACACATAGATGAGCCATAATAGTGCTCAAATTCCTAAAACCTAAATCATGTAGGAGTTAATTTTAACAGGCCAGAAGGCTTCTGAAGTTCAAGGAGCTTCTCCTTGTACTGTTGGCACTGCAGCTTTAACAGCAGAAAATCCAAAGTGATACAGGAGACAGATAGAGAAGTACTTGAACATAGATACAGGGAACAACATTGCCTTCTACTTCACTCCCAGTCTCCACCAAGGGAAGGATGGGGACTCATTCCTGGTAGGAGTCAACACCATCTAGAGAGCCCCAGCCAGCTCTTTGGCCACTCTGTCTTTAAAAAATTGTCATTCTTTTGTCTCATTTATGAGAGCCAAAAATGCAGCAGAAGGGGCAGCAAAAGCAAAATCTGGCTCCTCAAACTAGGTCAATCTGCCTGTCCCACCCCTGAGCCCATCCATAGGATGGCTCTTCCCATAGGAAGGCTGGGGCTGCTGTCTGTGTTTGCAGCCTGGCCAGCACTGGGCAGTCCCAGCCTAGAAAGAAGTTGGGAGAGAAAAGGTGACTGAGGGGTGGGAAGGTAACAGGTAGGGAGTTACCTGCCCTCAGTGGAGATACACATTTATCACAGACACATATCAAAGTATCTCTTGCAGCCCTGAGGGTGACCCCGCTGCAGTAGTGAGTCCATAAGAGTTAGGGATGTATAATACAGCCTTCCTTCTCAATTACTGTCTTCTAGATATTTTGCTACAGAACCATTTGTCTTAGAGATTACATGTTCAGGTAATGGCTTCAAATCAGTTTATTTCATGTTACATGACAGAAAGATTCATAATGGATCTAGAAATTGGCACTAATTTAAGAGGCCACTATTTTGAGATGACGGCAAAACAGAAAATGCTTCATACTTATACATTATTAAAAACTTGAGAAATATCTTGGCTTTTGAAAACATTTATTCCCACTCCAAATTTACATTAGCTGATAGAAAGGAATGAATAAAAAATTGCTGCCAGTAAGGCTAGAATTCCCAGTTCAGAGTGAATTTTGCCTGCAGTAGCCTCCTCTAACCCTAAAGGAAAAGCTGTCTGTACCAGTTCTGTTTGTCATTGAGTTAAATGTCTATAAAAAAGCTTCTAACAGTGTAAAACATTCCTAGTGGAAATAAACACTACTTTCTTTCTCCATTCAAACAGGCTTTTCACCTGTCCTTAGATCATCCAATCTGTTAGAGACGAGCAATGAGCTCTGCAGTGTGTCTCCTGTCACAGCACATTTGATTTCTTGACATTGACACACTCTGGACACATTGAAACAAAATATTCATCAACCATAATGTGAATTCAGTTCTGAGTAAGAAATGTCAACATATATTTGGGAACCATATTCCATGACATAATTACCAAGATGCTAATTAAAAATATTGGAAAGAGGACATATGGCCTTTACAAGGAGAATTTTATGGTCCCCATTGGCGTTCTCAAGAGAATTAGTTTGCAGAAGGGATGCCCCTGCAAAACTATAAACATGTGTAGACTTTCATTTTTTAAGATAATCTAACATCCAGAAGAAGGCAGCACTGCACAGAACTATGAGAAATTATCTGCATCAGTCCTCTGTCATAAATGCCACATCATAAATGCCACAGCTGCTGTTGATGCTGTGTTTCCTTCAAATACTATGATCTCTACATATTGTCCCACTACATCGTTCCCAATACCCATGAGTCCTGCCTGTGAAATCTGGCTCTGCTGAGCTCTCAAAGAGCAGAAGAACATAATACATTCTCATTTTCCTGATACACACTTTGAAGAGCCAGTGTTCTTTGAATTGGTTTAATTCTTAATCTTATTTCACACATTAGAGAAAAAGAGTTTGAGCATATAATGAGGTAGCCTAGTAGCCCCCTAAAAGGGGCAGAAAGGGCAGAGGAGGAAAGGCACTTATCTAAGTGAGGCAGAGGGTTCATAAAATAAACCCCACTTATAAAAGCACAGCACAAAAGTCAATTGAGCATTCCTTCAACACACTTTACAAATATTGTTAAGCTATAATGGAAAAACAAACCGGAACGCAGGGGTCATGAGTATATCTACAACATAGGGGCTGATGCTCTCCACAAACCCATTCAAAACCAGAAATGTGTGTGGGCACTCAAAGGTTCAGTCACCAGGTCAAATGTATCTCAAGAACAAGCTTGTGGATGTTCTAGTGCAGGATGGCCATGCCAGCACAGCACCTTGCTGATTAGATCAGGTTGGTTCTGGCTTGGAGATTTCCACACATTCTGAAATACTGACCAAAGACCGGGTCCTAAGCTTGCAGCAGGACTCAGATCTCAGGAGTTCTTTGGTTTTATTACTGAGTCCAAATTACTGACTCAGTGTACAAAATAATATGAATGGTATTATTTAATTCTAGAATATTCTAGAGGCAAATACCAAGAAGAAAAATCCACTAATATCCCATGGGAAGAGGTAAAAATGTTGAAACAGCTCTGGTATGGAAAAAAGAGGAAATAGAAGAAAAAGCAGGAGCTGTACCATGGTGAGGTCTGCTATGAATGTGCTATGAAAGGAGTAGTAACTGAAGCATTTTTAGCCACTAACAGACTTAGTTAATAGGAGAGTAAATAGTGGTAAGAGGGAAGGGAATGATTTTTCACTACTCAGATGAAGAGTGGGAAAACATTACAGGAAGCTATGGACCATGCTAAACACAAATTTCCATTTCACAAGCCTTTTTCAGAGCATTTTTTTTAGACTTGGGTCTGGCTGGTGGGGAAAACGGATAGAATTAAAAACAGTTTGGGTGAAAGCTGTAGTAGAATGGAATTGCAGAGACTGTGACATAATAAGTGGCATGTTCTGAACCAATCTTCTAAGAGATGCAAGCTTAAAGAGTGCTGAAGTGCTAAAGTGAACATTTGGAGTGCAGATAGTGCATACTGTCAGATATTACTCTGCTCAATTGCTGGGTTGAAGGGATAGTGTTCAATCTTTTAAGGAACAGAAAAAGTAAAAATGCTGAATGAAGACCATAAAAATCAGGAAAGGAGGTTTCACCAAGCTCAGGGGTCTGTAAGAGGGCTCTACAGTGAAAGAAATATGTGAAGGCAGTGAAATCTCACCATACTAATGCAAAATAAAAAACTACCTTAATGAAGAAAAGAGGTAGAAGGTATAGTAAAGAGCTGGGATTGCATCAGGAAGTTAAATTTTTAAAATTACCAAATTAAGCGTGATTGCCTTCTGACAGTTTGATTGGGTTTTTTTTAATAAGACTTGGTGTGAGAATAGGGAAAAGCTCTGTTTCATTTTATAAAGATCAATACTCTCCCCCCTCTTGGAACACTGAGTTCATATAACACTCAAATTGAATTTCAGGGTTTCTGTCAGTTCCCTGGCAGTTTTCTGATACAGTGTGGGTTTTTCCATGGTATTCACACTGAGCTGAATTTGGGTCATCATCAGCCATTTAATTCTGCTTACTAGTGAGGCAAAGCTAATGAAGACATCTTTTAGAACAGTGTAATATGTGTTTAATGTGTCAGCACTTGTGAAATTGAGTTAACTTCTTTAAAAGATGCAAGAAACTTTTAAATGCAGGGAGGTAACAATGAATGAAATGTGAACATTGCCACATTGAACTTTTTGGACCATTAAAATATTTATATCACATTTCAAACATTCCAGAATGTTACCTTACAGTCATAGGCTACCATGAGAAGATTCATCTTGCCTCTGATCTCTGTTTGAATATTGCTGAAGTGAAGCTGATAAAGAATCTTCAAAAGGAGTGTAAATTATTTACAGGTTCTGGGACTTCCAGGTTAGAAAATACAATTGGGAAAAAAAAATTATATTTCAGTTCTCCAAATTCTGAAAGACAAAAATACTACATCAAAGATTCAGTGTCTTTTATCTTTGGATGACATTATACAAACATGGATTAAAAATACAGTGGGAAGAAGATACCTAGGGAGCCAAATTACCTCCTGATGTCTTTCATGAAGTGTCTCAAAATAATTTTTCTGTGAAATATTTTGAAGCATTATTTTAATCTCTAGGGCATCTACATAGGTTTTTTCTACCTATCTTGACATATTTCACAAAGACAGTGACACTGAAAGCTAGAAGACAGGTTCATCCCACTAATCACTCTGTAGGACAATGCCCAACATCACACTTCTATGGGACAATATTCCATAAGCTAATAGTTTTTAAGAAGCTTCTCTTGAATTTGAACCTGTGAAAATACAGAAGAATGTTTTTTCCTCTACGCGTTATCTACTTTTCTGCACAACTTCAAATAAATGTCTCCCTTCCAAAATGTAAGGCAGCCCCATATACCCTTGATAAAGCAGAAAACCTTAGAGCTTTATGAGACAAGGGTAGGGACCTCAGTTGAGCCCTCATCAGGGATATTCCCACATCACAAAGAACATCAGTACATCTGCTACTGAGAGGCAAATGAAGTAGACAGATCCAACTCTGATAAATCTGCCTGAAAAACATCTGCAGATAGAGATAGGTTGATATGTTCTTCCCATCTGAAGGAAAAATCTGTCAGATTTAGAAGCAATAATTGTTCTGGGTTGTGTGGCAGCTATTTTCAGATGTTGATCCTCTTCTGACTTGTCATGATTTAGGTATTGTTCAGCCTTCCTTCCTCACACATTCCACACAAAGGAAAATAACAAGCAGACACCCCTGTGCAGAGGCTTCCATTGGCAGACAGAAGGTGCTTGGCACCAGTGAGAGGTAGGAAGAGAAATATTCTCTGTCACTGTTAGTGCTGCATCTGTGTCAAAGGGTGTCATGGTCTGTGCATTGTAAAGATTTTAGAAGCAACCAGAAACTTTTTCTTTCTTTGTTTAAAAATGAAACACAAATGTGAGGCAATCTCATGTGCAAATGTCACTGTGACAAATGCCTCAGTTTATTGGAGAACCAATTATTCCTGACACATCAATACCTCCCACTGCATTTTATAAGTAAGACACTTCAGTGGTGTTGTATGTAAATAATACAAAATAACTTGCTTGCAGGAGCAGACATCAGTTTTTTTCCTTCCTCCCACTTGCCAATGCTTGTCATGCCCAGCTTCATTCACTTTAATTAAATGGCCATGAAGTCATTAAGGGAGATGATAGAGAAGTGAAGGATTCCATTATGGAATCCACAATGGATATAAGCAAAAGCTAATAGTCTTTTCCTTGTTGAAAAAGAAAGCTACTAATATGATCAGCAAGGATTACACTTTTTTTTGCTGTCCCCAGTATTTTAGGTCACAAAGCATATTGCTCCCTGAATGCCAAAGCTGACCCTAGGGCTAAAAACAATGGAAAATGAATGGAAGAAATTGGTTTGTTGTTTTCCCCTTCTCTTGGAAGTAAAGTAATGAATGCTGAACAGATAGCAAAACAAATAATACTTTCCTGGAGTGGAGCAACAAGAATTCCCCTTAAAATAGCACAGGGATTAATCTGGAAAAGCCAAATCTTTCTAAAGGCATTGACTAAAGAAAACCAACCAAGTTCACACTTTTCCGGTTGCTGCCAGCTGCAGAATCCATGTGAATGTCTCATGTCCCTTCTCTCTCCATCTAGTTGGTAAAAAGAGGCACTGTTGTTCACCCTCCCTGGTTTGCACCTTCTTCAGAAGCTGAATTTGCAAGTTTGGTAGAAATGAGTCTGTCTTCTTTCAGGTAGATTGTGAGGTAATGTTTTTGTCTTCCCATGAAGAATTCGTTGCAACTGTATTCATGCCAGCTGAAGAAAGGGAAAAAAAAAAAAAAAGTTAGAGGAACTATAGATATTGAGATTATATATTGATGTATCATTTTGGGAACATGAAAACAAAGGTTCTGAAATAGGGAAATTGTTCCCTTTTCCTTCTTCTACTTGCCAGAGCTACACCACTCTTGCAGCTCTAAAGTCCCCGTGAGCTACTGAATCAGGCATTATTAGATCTTGTGAGACAGAAATTCTTCACTAATAAGCTGGTGAGGTACTGGAACAGGTTCCCATAGAAGTTTTAAATGTCCCATCCCAGAATATGTTCAAGGCCATGTTGGATGGGGCACTAAGCAACCCGGTCTAGTGGAAGGTGTTCCTGCCCATGCCAGGGGGGTTGGAACTGGGTGGTTTTCAAGGTCTCTTCCCACCCAACCCAAACTGTTTTATGATCCTATGAAGAGCAACATCTTCAAGAGATGCAAACTCCTTTTCTGATGACATATGTCAGAGCTTTTGCTTTATAACAATATTAATTTATTTTATTCTCTTTTTTTGGTTGTTGTTGTGTTTTACTTTAATAATATACCGAATTTGCCATAAGCAATTAGACTTGGACTGGTTTTGGCAGAAGTCTCAATTAACTCTTTGATTGGTTTAGGCAGAGGGTTCCCAGTGGATTCATTGCAAATATTTTGTTGAAGTGGTTAAGCCCCAGGGAGCTGCTTACTCACTCCCCCACCACTAGGACCAGGAAGAGAATCAGAAAGCTAAAAGATGTAAATCTTGTAGGCTGAGATAAAGATATTTTAACAGGGAAAACAAAAGCCACACACACTAGAAAAAGCAAAACAGGGAATTATTTCCCTGTTTCCCATGGGCAGGCAGGTGTTCAGTCATCTCCAAGAGAGCAGAACCCCATGACAGGTAATGGTTACTTGGGAAGATGAAATCCATCACCCTAAATGTCCTCCCCTTCCTCCCTCCTCCCCTCAGTTTATATAATGAGCCTGATGCCCCATGGTTTGGAATATTCCTTTGGTCACTTTGGGTCACTCATCCCAGCTATGTCTCCTCCCAGCTTCACATGCTGCCCCAATTTCCTTGCTGGCATGGCAGTACAGAAAGCAGAGAAGGCCTTGGCTCTTCCTATTTCACATGCTGCTTTCAGAGTGTGTACCCACCAGTAGTTAAGAAGTCCAGTGATAAACCCAGTCTAGATAAATATCTACAAACAATGCTGGCTCTCTAGTTGCAACAGGAATAACACAGAACTGCCACCGTGACCAATGTCAACCATTGTTACAGCAGGTAACATTTGAGGTATACAGAGAAAGTGAGTTTACTGAGCAAGGAGTCAGCTCCAGAGAATGTGATCCAATGTCATTTTTCCATGCTCACATATCAAAGCTCTTGTGTTCAAAAGGGAGATGCTCTTTGATGGTCCTAAGGTGCCCCAGGTTCTTCTGCTTTCTGGGAGAAGGAAAGGCTCTATTTTAGAATTACACAGCTTGGACTCAAACTGAAGCATATAAAGAAGGAGAAACAAAACACAACAGACCTAACAGACAGAGGGCTGGCCTGCAGGATGCAGCCCTCCCTCAGGCTTTTGTCTGATTTCCCATTCTATTTTTGACAATCTACAGTCAGCTTAGTCTGCCTCTTGGTCTATTAGTTATACAATTTAAACAGAATACTTGAAAAGACTGTCCTTAAAATCATTCACTTGTTTGAGATGGAAAACGTTCACAGGTATCACTAAATAGGTTTTTACACTTCACAAGGAAAGCAGCTATAGCTCCTACCCAGCATTTGAGCCATCTGTGATGGCAGCAAAAACTGCAGTGCACAAATTGTCCCAGAAACAATTGTGGGGAACAAAATTGTACCTTTAGCTGTACTGATGGAGCTATTTAGAAACACAGAAGATTAAATAGGATCTGAAGAGATCATTCTGTTAATTTTGCCACACTGGACAGAAATCAATGTTCTTCTGAGATGGATTTTAAAAACATCTAGTGGTGAAGACGTGGTGGAGATCAGCAAACTCCCCAGGGACATATTTCAGTGTTAACTACATTAATTGTTGGAAAGCCTTTACTAATACCTAACTTTAAGTTTTTATTTTTCGTCTTTAAAGTGATTGTTTTCTTCTCGTCCTCAGTTGAAATGAAGTATACTTTATTGCCTTCCATTTCATAGCAAAAATTCAGAGATATAAAGACTGCTATTATTTTTCTTTTATTTTTCCTCTTTCCTGTATCTCTACAATAAATGTTTCAGCCTCTCTACACAGTTCATACTTTCTAGATATCATGGCTTTTTCTTGACCTCTTTTCATTTTCCTGTACCCTTGAAAACAAAGTCTAGAATGGCATATTATTCATCAAGGATGGACTTAAAAGTGACACCCTAAAACTTTTTGCTTTAGCTTTATAAATGGTGAAAAAAAAGTTTGAAAAAGAGAGCAGATTATATGAGCCTGTACAGCATCAAGTAAGTGAAAGCTTCTCCTAAAGAGCTCACAAACAGTGAGCACATGGCACAGTGACGTGGGCAATGACACGGGCAAGAAACAACACTAAAATAAAAAAAAAATAACCAGAAAGAGAAACAGAGTACTATAATTCCTAATATATGTTACATACTCTACTTGACAAAAACCTAAACCAAAGATAGTGAGGAAGACTCTAGAGTCTTCATAGTTCAGAATGAGAGATAAAGCATGTTTGGTTACATGCTGAAAATACACCCTGTATTCCTTAAAGCATGCAACCCTGTGGTGAGGGACTGGCACATCCCTATTCCAAGTGAACATCTCACAAAACAGCTCACAGAAGTATCAATGTTTTTGGCTGAGCTCCAAGCCACATGACCTGTCCAAACTGATCCATCTTTTGTAGACCCATACGTAATACCCATCAAGGCAAATAAACTATGATCTAATCAAATCAGATACAATGGCTATATAATGAAAGAAATTACCTATGGAGTCAGCATCTGAATGAGCATAAAGATACCTTCAAGAGGGACAGAAATTATTTTGCTATGGCAAATGTCCTACTCTAAGGTTCAGTATTTTGTTCTAGTCTTAAGGAAAGCTTCCCTTGCTTTATTGAAAATTTAGCAAGGTTAGACTCAAGTTGGTGAAAAAAAAATACATTTTTCATCTCTTGTGTGATGAAAAATGCTTTTTATTCCTTTTGAAAAAGTCTTCCATAAAGCAAGATGGTGAGGTTTGTAATAGATATACAATGTTTTTCCATGAGGAGTTGTAGAACAGCAGTAAGATCCCTTCACCTTCTCTTCTCCAGGCTGAGCAACTCCAGGTCTCACAGTCTGTTTTCATGTACCTTGTGCTCAATTATCCTTCAAACCCTCTGTTTATCTAGCTCTGCTCCATTATGTTCACATCTGTCTAGCACTGGGAAGCCCCAAACTGGGTGCAGTACTCCACTATAATAAACCCTACACGTGTATATTTACAAACATGGGTCATTGAATGTTATTTCACTCTAATCCACCCCAATGGATTTATTAATGAGAACCTGGATTACCCTCTTCTTCTAGAGTGGGATGTAACTGTGAACCTGTCCTATTTTCACAAACCATTTTGCAACAATTGTTTAGAGCTCACGTATTTATATCCAAGGCTTTGACACTCAGCCCATTCATTCATATTAATTTGCTTTAAACACATGAAACATTTTTGCCAAAGTCAGAGAGCATTTGTAGATTATTTCTGAAAAAGAAAAGGTATAGATCAACTCTTCTACTTGCTGTAATTTTGCTCACCTTTCCCAGAGTCTGGCAGGTATTTTTTGTGATGTTTTAGGACCTGTGATGCTGAACGGTCAAATATTTAAATCTGACTATTTACTGAGGTAGAAACTAGGGAATACATCTCTGTCCCCTCTAGCTGGTGCTATAGCTATTAAATACTGAACGTACTCTTCATCACTTGTCTCTCAATGGAAGAGAGACTGGCATGAGAAACAGAAGGAATAGTCAGGTCCCCAATAAATCAGTGGTGGTGATCAGGAAACTCACCGAGGAGAGCCATAGTGTGTGCTTACTCGGACAGCAGAGGAAGCATGAATATTTTAGGTGGCTTTCAAGGGAGAAAAGGCATTACTGCTGTTTCATACAGTATTTTATCTGGCAGCATGGGCACAGTCAATTATGAGTTCAAGCTGTTTCACTGAAAGAGATGGCCACAGAAATGTCTGGCTCGTGAGCCAGTGCAGCAGCTGGGCTGATATGCACATGCTGTCAAAATTAAGGTGGGTCTTCACCTTCCTGAAGGAGACATTCAGGGAATCTGCCCACAGCAAAGGCAGCCATTGAAGCATTTGTAGAAATTAAGCAGGGTTTTAAAGATGTAAGTACTAGGCATAGGATAGCATCAGATAATTCTTTATCCAAGTCTATCCCTTCCTGTCTTTTTAAAGTGTCTCCTAAACACTAAACTAGATTATTTTGAATAGTTATTCTCTACTCTTCCTCTTGAACATGATATATGAAATAGGGTAGATATGAGTTATCTATGAAAAATTCTTTACTGTGAAGGTGATGAGGCACTGGAATAGGTTGCCCAGAGAAATTGTGGATGCCCCATCCCTGGGAGTGTTCAAGGACATGTTGGATGGGGCTTTTTTTTAACATGTCCCTGCCATGGAAAGGAGGTTGGAACTAAGATAAACTTTAGGGTCCCTTCCAACCCAAACCGTTCCATAATTCTGTGTAAAAAGAACTCAACACAGAGAGATGGAGAGCACAATAGGGTGCTTGACCATGTTGAGATGTTGAGATGGCAGCAGCACAGCCTTGCAGCCCATGATTTCTGTTGTCATAATAAGGAATGCTGCTACATTTTATGGGACAACTCCTCAGATCTGCTGATTTGAAGTCCTCAGAGCAAGACACCAAGGCCTCAGGGCAGTGGGTCTCAGGCATTCCTTAAACAGCATGACCAAGTATAACTGAAGAGGAACACACACACCTATTTCAGGCAGAAATTGTTTTTTTATTGTTCTTAGAGTCTTTGAAGGAACAGATTATAATTGATACTTTTTTTTTTTTTAATGAC
>VYXF01011206.1:1515322-1721074 GCA_013397295.1 Polioptila caerulea
CAGTCATTTATTCAATGGATATTATGTGCACTTCATATTCTCACACATGTAATAATCACAGTTTTGAAATACAGACCCCAAATCATCTACACTGGAAAAAGCAAATTAAATTAAATCCAAGGTTTTCAAAATGTAAGAACAAGAATATGTATGCATATATAGTTTATTATATAAAATATAACATTATTATGATATGTTACACATATATATTTTATATTAATTTTTTATGTGCTTCTTGGGAAGGTGATAAATGATCTTGTGCATCCACCTTCCAAGAATTCAGGTCTGGTTTTGGGTGCCTCATGCAGATATCTTTACATCCTTGATTTCTTCTAGAAAATAGGGCATGATAAACAAGGGGATTTAAATATGCTGGTACAATTTTTAAAGTAGTTCTTTTTTAGAAGACCCAAAGCTGAGAGCCTTTTAATGAAAACTGTCCTGAAGACACAGACTCGAGATACTGTCAGATTTAACAAACTGGCTTTTATCACTTGTCACATNTTTTTTTTTTTTTTTAATGACTGGGATGTTGGCATTTTGAAAGGTAGGAGGGGGCAGTCATTTATTCAATGGATATTATGTGCACTTCATATTCTCACACATGTAATAATCACAGTTTTGAAATACAGACCCCAAATCATCTACACTGGAAAAAGCAAATTAAATTAAATCCAGGGTTTTCAAAATGTAAGAACAAGAATATGTATGCATATATAGTTTATTATATAAAATATAACATTATTATGATATGTTACACATATATATTTTATATTAATTTTTTATGTGCTTCTTGGGAAGGTGATAAATGATCTTGTGCATCCACCTTCCAAGAATTCAGGTCTGGTTTTGGGTGCCTCATGCAGATATCTTTACATCCTTGATTTCTTCTAGAAAATAGGGCATGATAAACAAGGGGATTTAAATATGCTGGTACAATTTTTAAAGTAGTTCTTTTTTAGAAGACCCAAAGCTGAGAGCCTTTTAATGAAAACTGTCCTGAAGACACAGACTCGAGATACTGTCAGATTTAACAAACTGGCTTTTATCACTTGTCACATACTGTTGTAGGGAAGCCCATTCACAAATGTCATGTGGTAGAGCAGCTGTGTAGGTGTACACTGGATGTCAGAGCCTGTTCCATTTGCTGTCTTTCCTCAAAGTGCTCACTAAGGGACTTTAGTCACCACCCTCTAACACTGTAATTCTGGGTATTAAAGGCATTTATGCATCCAAATAAAATGTTTTTATGCCATGTAAGATGACAATATATCTTGTGCTCTATTCCCTCATCTATCCTACAAACTGCAGTTTAAAATGGTGTAACTTCATTACTGAGTCCTAAGTGGAATCACTTCATTCAGCAAAAAGCAGTGGGCACAAGAAAACTGGCATAAGTGTATATTTTTGTAATATATGGCATGACTAAATATTCACAGTGTAGTCAATATGTGATCTGATTAAATTTATTATTTTTGCATGAGGCTTGTGCAGAAAATGTTGTTTTCTGCATTTGCAAAAGCTCAGTCTCACAACACCGTGCACCATTCTTGCCCTCATTGGTGGTGTCTGCTCTGGGTGTTTCCAGTGAAGCAACAACAGCCTAGCAACACATAAATTGAACTCTTCCACTTCCTCCAGTGGTTTTAATTCAAATGGGGAGGCTGCTCAGTATGCCCTAGCAGGTTATTAGTAGCAGGATTTAAAGCAGCTGTCTCTCTCAGATGGCTACGGATTCTCATGTCTTAGACAGCTTTTTAAAAATCAACTTTGGGTATTGCCAATGTGCTAAAAATTTTTTGATGCTGATTTTCTAGTTCTTCTGCACACATCAGTCTTAGCAAGCTTGGGTTTGGGACTAGCAGGTGTACCTAAAGGCTAGGAATATCTCACCTTTTATAGGCCAAATTCTGTTACATTCTGCTTTGTCTAAAAGAAAAAGTAAGTGGCAGATGCCTTTAGATTTTCCAACCTCAAAGGACTGGTCATTATTAAAACTGAGACATGAAAGATTTTCTCAATCTGCCTAAAGCCAGAGAGCCATGACAGTTTTCCAGAACATCTTCCTCCCTCCCCTCCAAGTAATGTAGTTTAATTCCCTAATACTAACACAAACAGAAACCGTCTCTTCATGGCTTGAGGGGGGTCATTAGTTTATTACAGATGTTCCAAATTAACCTCCTACCCCAATATATGCCGCTGTGGTTTTACCGTTTGCAACTTCAGCATGATAATATTTGCTCTCTAAAACCTGGAATGTTTTCCAAAGTAAATTATTGCATCATCACGTGTTGGGAAACCTTTATGAGTGTTTATCAAAAGGGCAGGAAATGAGAAGTAAAATTGTCTGCGTTTCAGAAAAGTTTATAGTTTATCTAAATTTTCTGGCCTTGAGGAATTTAGTGTCTCTCATCTAGCACTGCAGTAGAATGAATTATCTTTTTAAGGTGAATGTGATGCTTAGACAAATACAGCTATTGAGAGACCTTGTAATATTTGGTTCACTTGTATAACCAGAGTGTCTGTAGATCCTAGGCATGGGCTGGGGCTCAGCTGCACCCACTAAGGCTCACACAGGCTGTGCAGAGGCTGCCAGGCTGGCACTTCCCACATCACATCCAGCACTCCTGGTTCTCTGCTGCAGATTGGAAACCCTCCCACATTTTTGCCATGGACCCAGAGGCGATAGGGTAAGGAAAGAGCTAGTGGCTAGTCTTTGTGGTGTGTGCCCTCTTGGGGGTTTCTGTGGGATCCCACAGAGGCTCACCAGAACATGGGCAGCAGAAATGCTCCTCCTGCTGACACCACAACCCTGCACAGAGAGCAAAATGCCTTCCCTGCTTTGCAAAGCTGCCAGCCTGAGTGTCTCGGGAACAGACTTAAATATTTACTTGCTATTGCACCATCCACAGGTTACTCTTCTCTGGAGAGTTGTCATCAAGCCTTTAATGCAATATTCAAGCTCATTAACAGCCTGTGAAGATAGACTAAAAAAAGAGGTCAGAACCCAATATTTGACTGTATGATGTCTGCACCTGAGGAAAAATGAAATAACCAGAAAACCTCCACTCTCAGAAACAGTCTGTTTGTTAACAAGAGCCATGCTGATGGCACAAACAAAACATAAATTAATATGTTCTACATTTTAAAGGGCAGACCCTAAAGCAGAATTTTTTAGCCAGAAAGTAAAAGAAAGCCAAACATTTTATGAAGTCTGATAGAAGCAGCTATTGCTGTCAATTACATGCAGTAAAAACCAAACTAGAATGATAATAGATATGGACAGCACTATAAAACTTCCAAACTTCCAGGGAGACAAATAGATAATAGCTTACAAGTAAAAGACAAGGGCAAAAGCCTAGTTTAAAGTAAGAAAGAAGGGGCAAAATAACCCCAAAGAAATTATAGCAAAATACTAAATGAGCAAATATCAGTCAAGTCACGGCTCATGGGTTTGCCCCTGGAGCCAATTTACCTTATGTGGCACCAATTAACTAATTCTTCCAACCTGACAAGATCACAGAATTGGGAAGGATTTCAAAGGACCCTCTCTTCTACCCCGACTCTGCAATACAATAATTTTGCTAGGATGTTTTTCACTCTTTTAAGCTTTTACTGTAATCAAAAATCCATATCCTTCCCATGAAATCCTTCTGTTTTGCTCACCTCCCATGGATGGTTAGTGCTTATTTTCCTTATGACAATTTATTAATATATTGCTCGTGCTGTTCGAAGCCCACACTGGAGCAGGCTGTTCCTGAAGAACTGCAGCCCCTGTGAGGGACCCAGCCAGGGCTGTACCCATGGGAAGAACCTTGAAATGGAGCAGGGAAACAAAGTAAGAATTACAGAGCAGCTGAGATGAAAGGTTATGAACTGGCCACTTACCCAATTCCAATCCCCTGTGCAGCTCAGGAGAGAGCCAGCAGAGCCAGTACTGAAGTTGAGCCTGGGCAGAACGAGTGCAGGGGGGCAGAGGAAGGGGACTTTAGCTTTGTCTTATCTTCTCACTGTCTTAATCTATTTTTAATTGACAATAAATTGATATAATCCTCCTCAATCNGCTCAGGAGAGAGCCAGCAGAGCCAGTACTGAAGTTGAGCCTGGGCAGAACGAGTGCAGGAGGGCAGAGGAAGGGGACTTTAGCTTTGTCTTCTCACTGTCTTAATCTATTTTTAATTGACAATAAATTGATATAATCCTCCTCAATCAAGACTCTTTTGCCCATGACAGTAACTGCTAAGCCATTTCTCTGTCTTTAGCTCAGTTCACAAGCCCTTTCATCATATCTTCTCCTCCATCCCATTGAGAAAGTGGGAGGTAGAGTGCTCTGTAGGCATCTGGCAGCCAGACAAGGTCAACTCCTCAGAGCCATCTCTTCAGATTTTAGAGAACATTATTATGTGATTTGATAGAGCAAATGTAGTCTATCCTCTTCAATCTTAAATGACGTAAATTTTAAGTAAAGGTGGCTTTAGGAATATAGAAATCAATGAGCATTGAGAATTACACATCACCTAAGACTTTCCTTGGCATTATTTAGCATAAGTAAAGCTTCTCAGAGAAGAGTGGGATAAAACTCTTCAGAAATAAGAGATGAGCTGGAATTTTCTTGAAGCATAGTTCATAAAATGAGCTTAATTGCAAATAACAATGTTATTAGACCCACTTATCATACATAAAGTAGAACAGCTTTATGTGACAGGTATGGTAAGCAGGAAGAGCTTCCCTCTGAAACAGCATTCCTTTGGGGCTGAGTTCATAATCAGATGGCTGGCCACAGAAATTATTAGATCTTCTCAGAAGCTTTAGGTTTTGAATATCAGGGAAGCTAGTGAAATTTTAATCTCCAATGTACTAACCATCATTTAGGGATTTCTAAAACACAGATACACCCCTTTCTTTTAATTACTTCCTTTCACCCTAATGTGTACACTTGTGTTTATCAATTCATTGTATCATAGTGTTCTTCCATTTTTTGTGTTGGAGTATCTTGTCAGAATCTTAAGATAAGGTTGCTGGAGTTTTTTACATTTCACAGTCATAAAAGCCCAGTTTTGAGGGTGAGTCTCTTTGAATTCTCCTGCTTCTCACATCATTGCAAAGAGTCAATATTCTTTTTATCCACAGTTCTTTAATCTAAGTAGATTCCATTGGTCTATTTCTTGCATGGCCACACTCAAAAGTAAATAATGTACCTGAGCTGAATCTTTACCAATAAAAAGTACGCTGGAAGAAATTATTTCATGTATTTTACAAGTTTTACCCTTGGCAATGCTACCTAGGATGACATTTCCCATTTTTATAATACAACATGGTTGACCAAAGTCCATTCTTCACCAGAGCTTTTTCTTCAAAACTGCTGAAGAAAGTTGCTCCCCATCCTGTACCAGTAGGGATGATTCATCCCACTCCTATAGCATGTCTTTGGATATTTTTAATTCCAGCTTCCTTTTAATTTCATCTTATTTTTAATTCCATTTTCATATTTGCCAGGAACAATTTTGAGCTCTATTTTTGCCATCAAAAGAATTTCTGTCTTTAGTGACATTTGCAATTTTAATTTAAGAATTAATTACTAGAAACTAGAAACCAGAAACCATCATCATTAGTGAATTGCAAGATGAATCAGTTTGAAATCCCTGAAAAGAATTAAGATTTCATGTCATGCTACCTTTAAATTGTAATGAAGATCACACAGATGTGAACTCAAAGTCACTTTAGACTGATGAAAGAGTAAGTTATTTACTGTTCTCCAGATCTTCTGGTGTCTCAGGCTAGCCAGGGGTCCAGCCTGTACAAAGGTCTATCTCTTAACACCAGATAAATATGCAAATAACACCAAATGAGAAGGGTTTATTCCTGATTCTGTTTACCCTTTATGCTACTGTCTATGGTTTGGGTTTTTTTTACATTATTATCTTACTGTATTACTAGCATTGCTGTTATTCAATTCCCCATTAAATTAATTTCCCTGTTGAAAGATGGATTTGATTCAGTAGGCATGCATTACCTTAAAGCAGGAATTCAGCTAAATTCTTTAGGGGTTCTGTCTGTCCTTTTCATTATGTGGTAAATGAAATTGTTTCTAAAAATGGTCGTTACAAGTTTTGTTCAGAGTGCCTATTTCAGCTTAGTTATTCAGCATTATGGGAAAAAATCCGTCATTGTTCAGACCTCTAAAGTAGGGGCCTATTTTTTCACTGAGATGTTCTGGAACTGTTTGGAGTGGCTCAGATTCTGTGCCCAGTCCTGCAGGATTTCTGGGCTCGTCCACACTGCTGGAACTCATCTGCCAGCAGAGCAGGGCTCTTGAGAACATTTCTGTGCACAGGGGAGATGTTGTGTGCCTGTCACACCCAGAGCTGTTGGCAGGGAGGAGCAGATTTGGATTTAAGCTTTAAAATCAGAGATTTATATAAATTGATGGAAAGAAAACAATTTCATCATGCTTCTTGGAAGTAATTTGAAACAATGTTGGAGCTAATTTCTGTGCAGACAGAGAGATTTGCAGGACTGGTGTTATCTGTGCATTAAAAAGTTTATGCCACAGAGCCATAATCTCAAAAATTCTTGCATCTTTGTTTTACTGTTATGGCCCCTGTGGAATTAACAAAGATATTTACATAACTAAAATCAAATACATAAAAACGACCTCTTGGTATCAGAACCAAAAGGTGAATAAACAAAGAGTGGCAAGGGGACTGGCAAGGGGAGTTTGTATTGTACCTGAAGAAATTAGCATATTTTCTTGATTTTCTTTTTTTTTGAGTGACAGAACTGGACAGACTTGCAACTGGATGTAAAGAGAAATGTGAGAGAGGAAGCAAGGATGCTATTAAGATCCTGGTGTCCCTGAAGTCCCTCATTCCCAAGAAAACTGATCTTTTCTTCAGACCATAAACAAAAATCATCTCAGAATTGTTGGGGTTTTTTGTTTGGTTTTTTTTGGGTTTTTTTGACTGAGCTAATGATCGAGCTGGTCATAATTGCATTAAGTCATGCGCTTATATTTTTGTTCAAAGAGGATTTTATGAATTTGGATATAAAAGAAGGAAAAGGCAAGCTGCCCAGGAGCTGCAGACCTAATCCTGGGATGCTTCTGCCCTCTTGTGAGCATTGTGAGATGCTCTCTGTAGCTCCTCACTGCGTAGATGAATCACATTTATTCTTGTTCTCACCCTCGACCCTTCTCAGAACACACTCTGACTGTGAGGGCAGGTGGCTGTTCCTGCACAAGCTGAGACTCCCTCCGTGCCTAACCTCTCTGCCCAGAGGAAAACAGAGCTCTTTGGGCCTGTAATTTTATTTACAGAGGGAAGAGAGGGGACCAAACAAAAAAAAACCCCAAACCAATCCACCACGTTAAACAGGTTTCTGATACATTTGTTTTTCTCCGGCTGCAAAATGGAGATTTTGCATTATCATAATGAAAATCATTGTTAACTTAATGTAACCATGAGTCTTGGAGAAAGGTCAAGTAGAAATTATTATGAGAAATTTTGTTATATTTTTGGATACATGCTTTATTTTAGGAGAATTGGCTGTTGAATCCAATCCTTCTTCTTATGGGGTGGTAGGTTTAGTATTGGCATCTGTTGCTGGGTGTGAGTGGCTGGTGAGTCCAGGTACCTCCTTTGTGTTGCTGGTGCTGTTTTAGTGCACTTGGGCAGAATATCAGTGGGCTTTGTTTACTCTGTCTCTGGCAGTGGACTCCTCTCCCGAAACATGGGGGGATAGAGGAGTTGTTGGGCAAGCTCTGGTTGTGACTGTGAGTGTGTGGGGTTGGTGCAGACACTGTTGGTAGTGGGGGTGTCTTGTCTTTGTAACTGGGTTTTAGTGGGGTAGCTGTGTTCTACCCATGGGGACCAGGGTGGCTTTGATTGCAGGCTTGGAGTTGTTGCTAACTTTTTTGTCATCTCAGAACTTTTGTGGGGGCTATCTTGGGGAGTGATTTGTGTAGTTTAGGGTAGTGAGGAGTCAGAAAGTAGTTTAATTTAAAATAGCAGCTTTGGGAGTTGTAGATAAAGGTTCAGGGTTTTTTTCTGAAGGGAAAGAATTCCAAGAAGAGATACCTTCAATCTTTGGTTTACAAGATCAAAGTTTTTTATAAACTATTAGAGTAGTTTTAGAGGTTAAGTAATTTGTTTTCTAAAGCTCCAACAACAGGCATAGGATTAAGAGGATTATGAAGAAAGTGAGGGAGGCAAATTGTCTGATGATAATGAATGGCTGTTCTACTGCTTGGCTGCCCACTCATCTGAGAATAAAGAGATTGGCTGCTAGGGTTTAGGACCGGAGTTAGGATCAGGTTGAAAGGTTATTCTGTGTTGGTGATTTCTGTATGAGGGGGACAGGGAAAGACTCCTATGGGGGTGGTGAGAGCTGGGATGTTGTATCATGTTACACTGCAAGAGCTGCACAGTCACCGTGGTAGAGGCATAGGCTGGCTGGCTGTGACACGGTACCCAAGAGAGAATCACTTCAGACAAGGGGACTGATTTTAGAAATAACCTTATAAACTCTTGGGCAACGTTGTATTGAGTGCATACATTACACTTATTACCCTCGGGAAAGATGGAGAGGTATAAAGGACTGCTGAAGACTGTGTTAAGGGCATTAAGTAATGGGGCATGGAAGCACTGAGATGCAAATTTAGGGTTAAACATGTGGCCAACAGTCATCCTTTTGAAACTTCTGCAGGTGCTTGAACAACTTTGTTCCATGTTTTCTCCTCTTGTGTGAAATTATTACAAACAATATGAAGAATGTAGATTTGACATTGAAATACCAGCAATATTATTTTTGATGGTCACAGAGGAATTGTGCACTAATTGTGTTTTTCATATAGCATCACTCACTGCAGGTGAGGAAGATTAGGGTCTATATTTTGTCTATGCCTTAAATAAGTACAGTTATCAGTTTATACTGAGTTTTCTTAATGATTAAAAATTATAGAAATTAAAATTTTAAATTCATTTCCATAACAAACTGTTATTGTGCCTCTTTGCAAACAAAGAATACCCGAGGAGCTGATGACTGCTTCTGGCCATTCTGGCCCCTTCCCTCCTGTCCTGCATCACAGACTCTCTCCTACCCTCCTCTGCACCCAGAGGGCCCTCTGGGATCAGCTGGATGCTCTGCGGGATTCCTTTAGCACCACCAGGTGTCCCTGCCATTTAAGAAATCACCATTCGAAGGCTGCCTCAGAAGACGATTTTTTTTTTCTTTCTTTTTTTATTTTTATTTTTTTTTTTTTTAAATCAGCAGAAGTAATGTTTCCAGAACGGGCAAAAACACGAGCAGCATCCACCCTCCCTGCCTGCCTCGGTCTCTCCCTCTGTCCCCAAGCACAGCCTGTGACAGAACCAAGATGACTTGTGTCCAGGAGGGCACAGGCTTCCCAGCTTTCCAGCAATACTGCAGTACACTTACCACAGTACTGCTCGTGTCATGTGTCTTCGAACAGAAATGAGTATGAGAAAGGATCTGACATGACCGTGAGACATTTTGCATAGAAAAGTAGCCTGGTACTCATCTGCCTGGCTCTGGGAGCCTGCGTAGCTACTCCCCTGGGAATTTCCACACTTCCTGCACATCTCCCTTTGGTCCTTGACCCTGGGAATGAGCATTCCAACCCAGGCGCACGGGGTCACTGCAGAGGCCCTTCCAGCCTTCTGGACTGTCTCAGGGTCTCCAGTAGCAAATGTCTGAGGAAGGAATATATTAATAGAGAAATACAAAATAATATTTTCTCCTTCTTATCCTCCCAAACTCCAGCTCTGAGAAAAGTCCTTCCCGTGCCTTCAGAAATGCCTTTTCTGTGCCTTATGCTTTTATATTACAAACCAAATATTTCAAACTCCTATCTTTACCTGACCTGGCCACACCGTAGGCACCAATGGATTTTATGAAATAATTTCTGTTCAGGACTGATTGGATCTATTAACTTTCCTGTTCTCAGCTCCGCTCCTCTTTTCCCTATGGTTGGACACAGGTATGCACACAGGTCACACAAAAACCTCAAGACAATGATGAAAATAAAACATCAGAATCAGCCAAGATTTTCCTCACCTGGGGCAGCTGCTGCATCAAACAGCTACTCTCTGGCAGAGGTGGGTTTTTCCCCCCAGCCCTGACCCCATCTGCTCACCTCCAGCCTCCTGTTGGAACTCTGGGGCTCACAGTTAAAACAGCCACGTTCCAATTAATAGGGCAGACACACCAGCCTTTTCTTGTCATGAAGAAGAGGTTCCTGAATCACTAAGATGTCTCAAGTATGAAATATTGTGCTAGTTCTTTCAACTGTTTTCTTCTGTGTTCCTGATTTCCATATTAATTTATTTATAAATGCCTATCTCTGACTCTTTCTTTCAAAAGCATTGATAAAAATAATTGCTAACACATATCCTACAAATCAACTGAGATCTGTTTTAGAATTTAGAAAGAATTTAGCACATCATACAATATAAAATATAAAAATATAAACATGGCAAATATAAATCTTACTACTATGAAAATATTATTTTATTATAGGAGTTTTCTGTATTGTATATACCAAAGTATTTACAGTTAAAAAAACCCTGTTCCAGAGCTGCTATTAATAGATCCTGTTTCAGTATATTTATATGTGAAAGATGCATTACATCTCTAAATCTGGCAGTTAAAAAATAAATTTACTCATGTGAGGGCTTAAAAGGAAAGCAAGTTTTTAATTTAATATTCCATAAGTGAGGCAGACGCATTTAGAAATAAATAATTATAAAAAATTGTCATCTCTGAAATGATCATTTGTATTTCTTTATAATTTTCTGCCTGAGAATTTCATAGTAAAGGGTAGCTGTAGTTCTGTGGAGACTCTGGCCAGTGCCAGCTGGAAACATCACTTAGTTTCTTATCTTTGACAAACAAGTTAATAAGCAAATAGATACACACAGCCTATTAGTGCATTTACTGAAACATGACCATCTACTTTTCTACCAGTTTTCATCGCCTCCACTGCTAAAGCAGAGGGTAATCCCCTGGGTGAATTAGATGCCTCATGGTAAGTGCATCATTGCTTCCATGGACTCAGCCAGAGTTGCCCTGTTTGCAGTCCTTGACGCTGTTCCAAGGAAGAATGAGTCAAGCATGTTTAAAAATCAGTTGGAACTCACGTCCCAGTGGTAAAGGGCTCACAAACAAGATAGAGAAAAAAGAAAGATGTAGAATGCCTTCATTAATTCCTTCTTCTCTAGGATTTAACATATTCCTTCTGTCGTTAGGCTTTTAGAAGGGCTTCCAGACCACAATATTCCTTTGGGTGCTGTAATGGCATTTATGGAGGCCAGAAGGAAACGCCTATGTATAAAACTTTCAACAAGAGTGTTTCAAAACACAGACCAATCGTGTGCCATTTGAAAAGAGTATAATAGGAGAAATCAGGGCATTTTTCTAAAGAGGACTACATTTGTAAATAAGAAAACATAATTTTCTTTCTTTACATTGATGCATTGCACAAACAAAATTTACCATAACCAAAGTATCTGCAAGCAGGCTACTTCCAAGATAGCATTGCAGTTTCGTATTATTTTTTATATGTAGCAAATCCCTAGACAAGAAGGCTTAGCAAGGAGATACTTGAAAACAGCACCCCTTCAATGTTTTAGGCACATCCTCAATACTCACTTCATAAAGGAGTCAGACATGCAGCAAAAATAAAAATCATTCCAAAAATAAAATTAGAAAATCAAGGGGGTTTTAAACTGAAGTAATTCTAGAGAAAATTTTCTGTGTGGAATTCCTGTCAGACACACAAGATAGCAAAATGTTCACAATGCTGCGGGTTGATCACAGAAGTGCCATGAATATACACCAGACAGCAGAAAAAGCACTCATGTCGAAGGGAATGTAGATGTTGGAGAGTCCTGCTGAGCAAGCAACAGCCTTGTATTGAGTCTTTCAATTTTAGTTAAATGTTGAGTCATAGTGATTTGGACATACAGGAACGAAACTTCCTCTTAATCACTGTTAGGGACCTCAGTGAAACTCAAAGATCTATCAAAGACAAATGCAAAACTAAATTAGGAGCAGGGTTTACAACAGATTATTGTTATACAATAACATGTATTATTAAATCATATAGAAAAACTTTGCAAGGGCCATCTCCCAGATGAAGGTCTTCACTGTAGTAAGAGCTCAGCAACACCAGAAGCCAAGAGAATTTATGTGAGAGAGACACTTTGTTAATGGCACAGCTGCAGGGAACATTTCTGACCGAGCTGGCATCTTTTTAGTTACTCCTCGTCCCATCGAGAAATAGGAAACTGTAATGTTCATGCAGCTACTTGTTTGTGCTGCTGTGGCTAAGGGAAAAGAAAACGCGTGGGTGGATTGTCTGGTGGACACATAGCACAACTGAGACAAAAATTCTGATTAACTATCTAGACTCAGGGAAAACAAAGGTGATTTGGGACACAAACTGAGCTGTGTTCTTGATTAATAAGGAAATGGTAATGCTTCCTTCAGCGAGTAGATGGCAGCAGTACCATTTGCTGCTTGAATACTCTCCTGTAGACTGTGCTTTTGTAATAGGTGGACAGAGAAGAATGGGAGTCCCTGTTCTGGAACAGACAGCTGGAGGCAAAGGAAAGAAGGAAAGCAAATAAGTGCAGTTCCTTTAGCAAATTCAGTTCAAGGAACTCGTAATATTGCATTTAGTATATAAACAAACATCAATGAAAAAAACCCACATTTTTTCTTCCAAATAGGACTTAATTATATTCTGTGCATGAAAAGAATGAATTCTGCCTCAGGTCAGTCAAAAACATTCTGACCATTATGAATCCATACAGAGCCAAGAGGAACACACACCGTGCATGAGAGAGGCAATTCTCAGGCTGCAGGCACGTGTGTGAGTGCTCTGCCTGGCACAGGGGTGAGAACATGGCTGGCAATCAGGAGTCTGTGTATAGCATAGCAGCAGCTCTGTGTGTTTGTGGGGCAGAGTGAGAGTTATTGGATATTCAGCCAGGTTTGAGAGTTTCCCTGCCATTCTTCCTCCAAAGCTTGTCCCTGCCATCTATACGAGAATGCTTTTTCTGTTTTAACAGCCAGGAAACAAAAAGGCTTCAGGGGTTGGAATCTTGATTGCTATCTTTGTCTGAATTTGGATGAGTGAAGCTGTGGCTCCTGTCCCCAGCTGTCAGCCCTCCTACACACAGCAGAGGGGAAGAGATGATAGCCAAGTACTCAGAACAGCCAAATGACAACTGGAAGGATCAGCCTGTATTAACCTGGCACAAAGCAGTGATGCTTTTGGTTGTTTAACAAGTTGAATATCATGGTTTATACAGTACTTTGATGTCTGTATGTTTTTATATGTACATCAAAGTCTTACATAGGTTGATATAGTGCCAGAGGTCTACAGGAACAGACCAGATACATCTACACCTACAGGAACAGTGTTAGCCAGTGTGGGTTCATGGAGAGTCAGTGGGTTGGCTGGGTGAACAATACCAATGCATCCACTGGGAATGGGAAGGACTCTACATGAACAGGGGCATGAGGCAATATGAAGCACTATGCACTCCGTGCTTGTTCACTTTTATTTTTTTTTCTAACAAAGAATGACTAATATAGTTAATCAAGATTGGTCTGTGGTCTAGAAATGGCATTTTTCTACTTTTTCCCCATGAATTTTTTCTATACTTTTTTTTCTTTTGAGACATTTCTGCAGAATGAAACTAAATCTACCAAAAGTTAAGCATATGGACAGTCCAGACATGCCAAAGGGTGGAAGCAGATCATTTGTTCATAAATATGCAATAGGATTCCCATAATTTCTTTAATAATATTTTGCTTGATTTTTTTCTTCCTATGTTTAAAATGGAAATGGGGAAATACTGACCATTGCTTAAACTAAATCTAACAAAAACGTTCTATCACAACCATTCAGCATCCATTGACGCTGGGCTGCTGTTTAAGGCTGACCTTAGCTGACTGTAGCAGTGGGATAATCTAAGGATATTAATGATTAGAAGGTCTGCATTGTCACACAGAAGGAGGGAAGCTAGTCAATATTTTGCAGAAATCTATGTTTTCAGCCATTGTTTTACCACATATCAGCATAATCAATTTTACCACATATCAGCATAATCAATTTTATCAGTTTTATATAAGCTTATCCTGGCTCACACACAAGGCAAGTAGTTGCCTCAGGACTGACACGGGACACCTTTTCTGAGCTGTCCAGGATTCTTTCCTAATACTTAAAGTTTCTATTGTTGATGAGGCATAGCAGTGACAACAACAACCGTCTAAGACTGACCAATGCTTTCTGGTAATTATACATTTATTAACTTCTGGACTGCATGGTGATTGCTAAGTCGTGTAATTTTCAGTGATCTAAGCAAGATAATGAGATTCAAAAAGGAAAAGACTCATAGCTTCCCTGTTGCTCACAAATTCAGATCACTCTGAATTCAGATCAGAAATTGTAGATCTTTTCATTACCTCTTTCCCAGAATTTCAATATCTTCTTAAAAACATTACTGCATAATTTTTTTAACTTCATTTCAATAGACAACACAGCAGCAATGCCTGACATGCTTACAAACTGTAGCCATGCATTTGGAAGTGCCCGATGAGGTGAGATTTATACTGAAAGGATATCTACCATATTTACAGAATAGCCTGAACACCACAGGCATCACTATGACCTAAAAGAAAACAGAGGAGTACATAGAAATTTGCACAGGGAGTTTTAGGTGAGGGATGCTGAGAACCAATGGGTGCAACTAAAGAGGTTTCAGGCAGGGAGGGGTGGAGGTTTGGTTTCTGGAGGGACTTAATTTGGTGTGCTACTTGACACTCAGAAATGCAAACTGTTGAAAAACTTTCTACAGTCTTCAAGTTCTTAGTCCACTTAACATCCACATAGTAAAAATAGACCCTGTGTGTCTGCCTGAAACATCACAGCACTTGGGAACCAGCTGCCTCTAAATGATCATGTCAAATTTATGTGAGGAAGACACTCATGTTCCTGTTAAGATCTACCCTGCCTCCCTTCTTGCACACATTCTTTACACATTTGTATTTACTTCCCTCTGCATTAAACCATACTATTTAAGTACTATTTGCAGTACTCAGAGATTTGAAACAAAATGATGGTAAATTATTTAGCAAACAATTAGACGAAGGAGTGCAAACAAAACCACTAATTTCCAAAAGTATCTTTAATTGCTTGGTGCAGGCTCAGAACCCCAAGCAAATATTAAGACAATTAATAGCTGTCAACTTGTCAGTCACATGAAAAGCACCTTCAGTCAATTATGCAAACATGTCCCGGTCTTCAGAAGGTGTGAGCACAGCTACCTGCTGTTTCTGTCAAGGTCACACTGACTTCACAACACTCTTCCCATGGTGTAAAAGTTCAAATCTATTCTGATAGTTCCTTTAGGATTTCCAAGCCTTTGTTCAGCAATCATTATCAATGAATGAAATGCTTGCTTTATACCTCCAGTGAGTACTTCAAACACAACCTTTAAATAACCTCCAATAATTGGATGACAGATGATGTACATATGAGTTTGGATGTAAAAATTGTTCTAACAAAATCCAGACAAGCACAGAGATGTAGAATTCATGATCAGAAAGGCAAAACAAGGCACCTTTCCAGAAGATAGCTGTTCCTCTTCTTTGTTTTGCAGGAAAGATTTCAGCTTGAGGGACTTAGAAGTACCTTATCGCTTGATAGCAACATATTCATGCCTTCAATAACTACTTAAAGTATTAAGTATAACTGAAAATTGCTAGTGTTGTGGGCCTTTGGGATTCTTAACATCCTGTGAGGTGTGTTCTCCCCCACCCTTTTAAGCAATAACCACTAGTGGAGGATGCGATGGCTGCCTCCACCTTACTCTGGACCCTTTGGGGGCAGATGGCAACATGGTAGCCAAGGGCTGTCTGGCCTGGTGACCCAGACGTCTTGCTGGTATGCAAATATGACCATCAGTCACTCTTCTTTCTCTATAAATAGCGGGCAGCCCAGGGCCTGTGGAGCTCTCCCATACGGCAGCGGGCTGCACGCCAGGATCTCTCCTTCAGCAGGGACACCTCTCAAGGGTACTGCTCCAGGTTCAGACATCCCTTCCCACAACAGAGCCTCACTTAGTGGTTAACAGCAGGGTAAACTTTGGCTTCTTAGCTAAGTGGTCTAAAGGAATCACTGTGCATGTACAGCCCTTTCAACCTAAACTGCTGACCAAGTCAGGGACTAGGAGTGGACCCAGCTGTGCCTAGACTGCTCTCTGAGAAGGGGTTCAGAAAGCAGGACAGTCTATTCTGAACATCATGATTCAGTGGGAGGGTCATCCTGATGGTTTTGTTTGACCCTGTCCTCTATGCAGTAACTGATCAAGTATACCTTGCCAACGAAACTTCTTAACTCACTGTCACATTTACCATTGAACATTAACTCACAGCTTTATATTGATACAGTATATGGTGGCTTCGTTCTTGTGAGTGGAGGGCATCACACCAAGACACAAAGCATATCAGTCTGTCTATCTGTATGAAAAGAAACCCAACAAAGCAGAAGGGATGTTGGTGGAGGTATGCCAATACTTCCACCATGAGAGCACTCTCTGGGAGGAGTGCAACTCCAAACACCCACCTTCATTTTGGTACATCCTCATAAACCTCACAGGAGGCAGAAAGTACCCATACTTTTTTTTCCATTACTATCAGTTTTGCTAACTTAATTCTATAAATCCTCTTCAGGTCTTTTGCTGAGCATTGTTGAAGATTACATATTTGTAATCTTATACATATTTGTAAACAATTGTTGCTTTTGAATATAAGTGTGTTTTAATGTATTTCTGTGAGATTTAATTGCTCTGATTTCTTAGTGAAGGAAAACAGCATTATCAAGACGGAGCTGGACAGTTTGTCTTCTGGTACAGGACTGTACAGGAATCCTGGCATAGTTATTTGCACGTGGAGTGCTTCATGCATTAATGCTGGCTATAAAGACAGGTACTGAGTGCCTCACTGCCTTTCTGAAGCATAGCATGTCTGTGGGGATGCTGCAATAATCTTGAGACCCACAAAGGGATAGTGCAAGGATTAGGTTTCCAAAGAAATTAGGCACCCAAAACCTATTTTAGTGTTACTTCAGCTGCTTTTGTCACATGAAATCTTCAACCCCCAATGCTCAGGCACTGCCTAGCATCCCAATGGCTAGCTCTGTAGATTCAGGCTCCTTGTCTCTGAGCAACCAATTTCCATCTCTGATGGAAGGAATTAAAGAAAAAAGAAAAAAAAAAGGAAAAAAAAAAGGAAAAAAGAGAAAAAAACCTTAAAGTGTCTAAGTTTAAGTAGCTCAGAGATATTTCAAAGGGCTCTGAAATAATCCTGTATTTGCCAGCCCTGAAGGAGGAGGCACTGGGAAGCAGAGTGTGGCCTCCCCTCACTACCAGTCCATCAGGCTGGGAAGTCAGCAGCACATCTGTGGGCTCCTGTGGCTCAGTTGCCCAGTCCCCTGAAAATGTGCTGGCTTAAGCTTCTGTTTGCTCAGGACTTCTGTATTGCACTGCATGGCAGGCCAGCCCTGGGAGTGCAACTTTGGAGACTCACTTGTGGTCCATCTGCAAGGGAAAAGGAATCTCACTGGAATGCTTTGCAGTTGCATACTCAGAGTCTGGAGGCCACCCAAAATAAACCAGCATTGAATCTAAACTCTTTTTGGTCTCTGGAGCTGATGCTGCATTTTGGGAACTAGTTCATGCCGTACGCAATGAGCAGTGATTTTATGCCCCAGAGCAGATTTACTGCAAGATCCCTTTCTCAGGGTGAGAAACAGCTTTGGCTTTAAACAAGGGGACACAGCTTTTCAGCATCTGGAGGCTTCTGACATCAAGTATGGTAAGGGCTCTCTAGAGACAGTTTTCACTGTCCATTAACTTTTGCAGTGTGTCAGCTTTCCAGTGTAGTTGGAGAAGTCACTATGGAGCTCAGGGTGTTAGGACAAAACACACCAATAAATCAATAAAATTCTCTGGACTAGCTAATGGGAGCCAAAAATCTTGGTTGACTCTTCTCTAGTAAAGTCACCCTGCTTGTTTATGGCTCACAGCAACTTAAAACCAACTCCCACAGCCAGAAGGAAGTGCATTTTGCCCAGAGACAAGCTGGGGCTCCCTGTCGCTGGACAGCAGCAGAGGAAGCAGCTGGGACAGATGGAAATCATGCTATGAGTGTAATGCTGAGCCATGAGAAATTATTTTGCACATTCTGCAGCATAGTCAAGTAGTTTTGCAACTTTTTAAGAGACTAGAGGAAAGATCAAGAACAAAACTTGAGTTGAGGTTTGAGGCTGCCTATCACTGGTACAGTGAGTAGATCTTTTTCTTTTCATGTCTTGGCCTTTGAAGAAACAAGAAGGCTGTTGTCACAGTAGGACCGGGCTATAGACTTAGGGCCTTGTCACAGATCTCTTGCAGATTAAGTAGGCTATTGCCTAAACATTGTTTTGGTTTAAGACAATTTAAGTGGGCAGACACTCCAAAATTAATTACCTCCCTTTTTAGTTTTAACCAATCCCTTTGAATCTATAAAGAGAGATAAATGCAGTAGATGAAGTAGATGTAAGTTTACTAAAAGAAAATATGAAACAGCAACAAGAAAATAACAGTAAATAATAAGTGGATACAAAGTTGCAGCTCTCCCTCAATCTTTCCAGCGGTGGCAGCTTCATGGACAGAGGCAGCGGAAAGACTCTGGCTGCTGGGAAACTCAGGAGCCAGAGACCTCGGCAAACCTGCAGAGTCAATTTCTCCGCCTCCTCCTCAGCTGGCTGGACCTGGTTGGTGTCAGGACTGCAGTTTCTGAGCCATCCATTGGTGTGTTGCCACCAGTGGTCTCCCTGAGCACCGAAAGCAGCATCTCCCAGCCCCGATGGCCCTGGCTGTGCTCCGCTGTAGACAGCTATTGTGAAATTGTCCTTGAAAGAGTTTAGCACTGCAAAATGTAGTTTCTTGTAAGCAGGCAAGGAGCTCTGAGACAGAAAAAGAAGGCTTCTGTCTTGCTCTGTTCCCAGCTTCCCCTTAAGAAAGCAAGGGAAAAGGCAAAAGAATTCTGTCTGAGAGACCCTGACCTCCAAAGGAGCTGGCACGCTGACCTCTGTGGTTCTGTGCTGGGTCTTAGACAGTAACATTTGGGGCACAGGTAGATGTGGAATACAAAACCACATTGGGTTGCCCAGGACTACATTGTATAATCTGGTGCTCTCGTAGAAAGATGATCTCCAGTGAAAAGGGGTTATAGCCAGATTATTGTTCAGTAAGACCTCATTCCTCATGTGCTTTTCTATTCATTAAGAAAATTGCTGCAGTTGGGTGGGCCCTCAAAAATTGTCTTTGTCCCTTTTTTCACTGTCCAGAGAAGTGGACAATCTTAAAACTAGTGGAACTCAGGAAGTATTTAAAATAGAACACTGCTCTCCCAAACTGCACATGCATTGTTATGCTCTATCCAGTGACTATTTCCCACTCTTGTGCACAGAATTCAGCATTCATTTGTATTTAGGCCTTGTAACTTAACTACATTTACACTGTCATTTTGTAAGGATTTTGTAAGGGCACTGAAATCTCTGCACCTGCTCTTTCTTACTTGCTTGAAGAAGCCAGAATGGTATAAGGAACATCAGTGTACACTAAGTTCAATCTGTGTTAAGATGTCCATCTTTCTCAGAGGAGAAGATAGATTTCTCTAATATGCAAGGTTTTGTAATAACAAAATGTCTCTCCTTAAATTGTAGCTTAGTTGGTAGATTAGGTAGAAAGAATTATTCCCATGTAGATTCTAACGTTGTATTTTAATAAATGTTTTAAATAAAGGGAAGGCTACTTCCCATGCAGTTTTGCTTTGTTCTAATGAAATATTTACCATGCTGTAATTGCAGTCCATCCCTCAGGCAGAAGAATACTGCCAGCCATGTAATAAATATTCTACTATGCCTAAGATAGGCTTTTTGAAAAAGAAATTTCTCTTAGTAGGTAGGAGTTATTTGATAATGGTTTGTTCTGAGATGACCACTAAGGAATTTGTTCATTAAATGGATTTCAGAAACAGCAGGGGTGTAAGATTCTTCACACATTATCACATTTGCCTAATCATTTATACATTCAAAAAACTTTGCTAACTATGCCTCACAGAGGAGAAACAAGCCACATGAGTCAAATCACCAAGTTGCTTCTCAATTGCAAAAGCACTTCATAAAATCATCTCTAAAAATACTGGAAGTTCTTTTGAAAAAAGAAAAAACAGGAAAGCTAGAGATGGCATTGTGCAAAATCAGCTACTTCCCCAGTACCATAATTCTCTTGCTCAGCTTAAGTCAGCTGAGACACTAGATCTCCCTTCAGTCAATGCCAGAGTACTTATTTTTCCTTTCAAAACTATTCTAAAGGCAAAAAAAATCTAATTTAATCATACCAAAGGACATCAAAACAGGCCCGGATTCATTTCCACACTACACAAAGTCTGTGGTCAGTGTCCAAGGACAAGGATCGTGAACGCACTTTTGAGTCACATCCACGGGTGTTTCCCACCTCTCTTACCATAGCTGCCCCTTTCCACTAATGCTCAGCATCTTCAGGCTCATGCCAATACTCAGTTTCAGTTTATGAAAAATAACTGCAAGTACTCCTGTAAAATCAAATTACTTGGAATAGCAGAAGTTCTTGTGGTGTTGCGGAGAAGACAGAAAATGTCACAGGAACTCCCATACTGCTTCCTAGCTCTATTCCTGTTCACAGCTTCTCTATCAGGAAAAAAACAGGGTGGGGACAGGCAGGGAGAGAGAATGCAGCAGGAGAAAGAGTGAAGCTGTTCATTTCTCTCAGTCCCCTCTCTCGCTTTTTGCCTTTCTTTTCTGGGCTTTGATCTACTACTTCCATCTGACAAATGGAAAAGAACAGAGGATTGCCAGCAGGTAGCAATAAATATGCAGCAGTTCTTTTCTGCCTTTAGTTTTCACCTTCATTCATAGCAGAAAAATTGCCTCAACATATTCTTCCTTACAGAATGGGTAGGAGGACACTTTATGCCAAATAGAGATGTATTTGTTTCCTCTTAAAAGAAAAGCTCAGCCTCTTACTTCTGTATTCAGAAGCATGTATTTACAGAGTTGTTACATTGCCTACAACCAAACTTTAAATATTTATTGCTTGTGTGGTTGAAAAATAATACAATCAGATGACAAGCAATCCTCCCCAGATTCTCCCTCTGACAATATTTCAAGCCATGGGGGAACACACACTACAGCTAGCTGGCAACTTAATCCACAAGCAGCTCTGCAGGGACAGATCCTGCTTGGGTGCTGGGTTCCTCCAAAACTGAAAGGGGAACACAAGCCTAAGGAGAGCAGTGCTTCATACCTCACAGAAAAGATCCACAGACTCCCAAACCACAACAGAGGGAAAGCATCATCAGAATAGTAATGTTCAGTTTTGAATACTCTTGGTGCACCACACGGAGAATTACCCTGGGTCGGGCTTTTGGACTGCAGATCTGTACCAGCCAGTCCAAAAACCTCTGTCTCCCCATAATACAGCCACAGAGGAGACATCCTGATCAGCAATGAAGACAAAAGTCACAAAGAATGGAAAACTTTCATTGGGACAGACTAAGCCTACAATTTGAGAAACATTTTCCTGTTCAGGAAGAGCCACCAGTGCAACTGCAATAGGGAGCAATATCCCAGGAAACTGTAGCATGTCTCAAACAACCATCCAAGATTTTCAAACACCTTACATGTCACTAGCGCTCAACATTCCCCTCCAGGACACCACTGATGTGTTCATCTGTATTAGAAGAATCACTGCTAAATCAGACTAAGTCTTAAGGACCAACCAAACCTTTTCTCAAACATACTCTCAGTGTACAGTGTGGGCTTCCCTCACCGTCAAGTATGATCAGGGAGCTGTGGAATACCTTCTGCCCATTCTGTGAACTTTATGGAAGGTGAGTCAAATGCAAAATGGTCTTCAAAGGTTTCAATTAAAAATATTGATGAGCTTTTAGATCGAGGCTTCTAGCTTTTAGTCACCTTTGTAGGAAATTGCAACACTCTGCCATTTCCTTGTTCGTGATGTTCCAGCTATATCTCAAACTTAGCTCTGTAAGAGTGTCCAGTCTCTACTGAATTGTCCACAGTGCATGCTGCATTGTACAAATTTCTTCTGAAGAGGAAACTCTGAACCATACTGTTAAACACAGGAAATGTTTCCTTTTTTTTTCTAGAAAGATAAGAAGTACCTGCTGAAAATTGCAGATGCATAAGTAGCATCCTAACATATATGACAAGTCAGGAAGCTTTTCTGCTACTAAGTTGGTGATTTCTCTAGAGAATACAGACAAAAGAAACTACTTTTAGTTTTGCCGTTCCCAGTTTTTCTTGTCTGGGCCCTGCAGTTATGAAACTCCTGATTAACTTTCATGTAGAGTGAGAGCAGATCTTTTCATGCAGCACTTGGCTTGCCAAAGGCTCATTGGCTTATTCCAGGAAAGGTGAAGTTATTACCTGTGATACTCTGTAAACACAAAGAGATGAGATGAAAGCACACCATTCTTCTCCCTCATGGAAGATGGACAAGCTGAAGTTACCATGAAGAGTATGAACATCTCTGTCAGCACTGACACAGAACCCACAACTCACATATCTAGCTGTAAGTATAGGGATACTGAAGTAAATGACAGAATTGCTCCTTGCCTCTCCTACCCTGATTCAGAAGAAATAACATTTTCCAATGCATTTTCACACTTAGAAAATATGCAAGAATGCAGAATTGCTATTTACAGCTTTCAAAAGGCTAGGAAAAACAAAATGTTGGCAAGGATTTTGCATAGAAAGGGTCAAACCCATGTTATGAGGTAGCCATAAAGAAGGGAAACAAAAGTATTTTTTTTATTGTTCCTTTAAAGGCACAATATTAAAATTTAATTTCCAACTACTGCAAAAGAAGAAAACATATAAGAAAAATCTTATGCTTCAAAGCACATAGGCTAAACACACACCAAAATTAAAAACACTCAAGAGGATGGCAGAATTTCACATCTCTTATAAATGAAGAGCTAAACTAGCCAGCAAAAAAGGGTTGAAAAAAAGCAGTGCAAACCTTGAAATAATACCAATGAGATGGTAGAGAGAGAGGACAAGGGAAGATGGCCAGCAGTGAGCATCCTGCCCTCAGAAGACATGCTGGGAAAATGCCAGAAACAAGTGGCAGACAGGATTTTCATTCTGCTTACACTAGCTTCATTCCTTCAGAGACTATACTGTGCTGAACAGGGTTATTTCAGTTTTATTTCTGAGGGCAGGGCATTCTCAAAAACCTTTTGTGCCTCTGACTAAAGGCTGGTACTCCTTAATTTGCCCAGTTTTGTCAGATGTCATATGGGTTTTACAGCACTGGATTGAGCTGTATTATCTTGGTGAGATAAGGGGTCAGAGATACCCTCATGCCTTTGCTTCAGTGGTATCCCAGCCTGGGCAGAGCAGACTCCCTCTCATTTTCTACCCACCACATGCCCAAAGGGCAGCTGTCACAGGGGGCTCCAATGGCACATGGCCATATAAATAAGGAAAAGCCAAATATTTTCATGAGTTAAACTCATATGTAACAGAAATAAATATATTAATAGATAAAAGTAACACTGGCATTTATTGCAGGACAAGTCAGAGGCTAAGTTCTGTGACACAGGAGAGCCATGGGCTGCTTTCACCTTGCATGAACAAATTTTTGGGGAACAGCTTTAAGAAGTTACTTCCCCAGAAAAGTCAGAGCTCTTTTCTCATCGGTAATGGGATTAAAAAAACCATAAAAACAACAAAAGTCCAATGCCCGAAGATACAGCCTTTCTCCTGATGGCAAGGGTAAATCTACTGTCTTTTTCTTTTTGGACAAAACATTTTTCTTTCTTCCTAGCCGAAACCTTTGCCTCAGGTTTATCCCTGTGGAAATGAAGGAACAGGGAGGAGCAGGGAAATGGTCCTTGCCCCTTCCTCAGCTGCCTCCATAGACCTCCAGCTGCCACATCATGCTCCCAGCTCTCCTCCTCTGAGACCACTGCCCTGTGGTTGCACCTCACAGAAGCTGGCTCTACACATTTGTTTTCCCAAGCACTCCCTGCTACCTCAGCACAGAGGGTTCCTCAGCATCTCAGCTCTGCCCCAAACGTGGCTGCCCTTCCCCAGGCTGCCCTGCTGGGCAGGGTGCTCCTGTGCCAGGTTTGTGTCTCTCTGCAGCCAGGGGAGGGACAGGGCCAGCACAGGCTGAAACATCTCTGGCTCTGCCCTGACCATGAGCTTTGGCCTCAGACAGGTGTAGGACAGAGCTGTGCAACAGAAAATGTAATTTTCAACACAGAATACCTTCAGGCTGTAGCCTCCAGCTTGGGCAGCTTTTGGGGGCATCCACACTCACTGCAGGGTTCTTCAAAGGTTTCCCTTTGCCAAAGCAGATATTGTCAGTGTAACAGTGTGTCAATATACCCAGCAAGGAGAATGACAACCAATGTAGTCCCAGAGGAAACACAGAGAAAAATTAATTAAACATGTGTATAAAAATAATTACATGCTACATAAAGATACATGCAAACTGACATTCCACGGATGACTCACACTTCCCTGCTTTTTTCCCTGTGTTTCCTGCTCTCAGTCATGTTGAGGAGCTCATGTTTGCTCACAAACCATGCTGCCTTCATGGAGAGCACTTGCCTGATCCCACGTCCTCTTCACCACCAGCACGGCCACAGCTGCTGTAACAGAGCACGTAAGAGCTCAAGAGCAACCACAGATCTGCCTGTGTCTTGTAGGGCTTTTCCAATCCCCTGAAACAAAAAAAGCTCAAAACCCACACAGAATCACAAACAGGCAGATTTTTAGGCATCAGCTTCTTTATAGTCTGCTGCAAAGGTTCAGTTAATTTTGCTGTGGCCCTGTGAGTGTGAAATCAGCTTGATCACCATCACTAGTTCTGTAAGACTAGCACTGCAGAAAGAATGGAATTGTACCAGACAATAAAACAAAGTGATTTTTTTCTAAGCAGCTTTGTCAAAAACCTCAGAGGTCTCATTATAAGAGACTCTGACATCTCCACCCCTCATCTCGTTCTCTAATAACTAAAGTGTGTAAGGAAGGAATTTTAGACCATCCCTGCGACACAGCACTGATTGCAGCATTCAGTCACAGTATTCCCGTATACTGATCTTCCTTTATGACTCAAAGTGTTTCCCCACAGGCTCTGATGGTTACACTTTACTCCAAGAAGTTCTGGTAGCTGACACCATCCTGCAGAGTCCTCTCTGCAGCTGCCCTGGTACTGGGTCTCTCTCACCAGCCTTTTTTACTCCCAGCCAGAACAGCTCTGCTGAGGGGTAGCTGTATTGTCACTACGTGGTGGGGATGTATTTCTGGCAAGCTTTAAATGAGGGAAAGAGCAGAGCTGGTAGAAAGGGCAAAGCATGCCAGGTATACAATAGAAACAGCCCACAGCTGTTCTGGCTGTGGGAAATGATGATGCTCAGTACAGCTGATGACATGGGTGGTTGAAATGGGATCAGAAGATAAAATAGAGCCTTGGGCAAGGAAGAGATTCTCAATTTGAATCCGAGGCACATAAAGCAGAGACAGCCAGCCATTTAAGCAGGACTGTTTAACTATGATGCTTTGTAAGGAATGGACAAGGCTGATGTTATGAGCCAGGAAAAAAGAAGGGAGTTGCAGAAAGGAGAAAAGGGATTGAGTAGGAAATGAATGAGTGCTCTGGGATGTCTGTTCCCTTCTATTTCAAAGAAATACATCTTTTAAGCAGAAATAACCTCCCAAAAAAGGGAAAATGGACTGAGTGTTTCAGCACGGCTGCAGGACACTGCCCTGCTCCAGTGAAGCACTTAAGCACATCCTTACTTTCAAGCTTATGGGCACCCCAGAAAGCCAACAGGACCATGCTCTTTCTTGGACAGAATTATGAATATAAATGCTCTGCTGGATTCGGACCTGGGAGCTAGATTCTGCCTTCAGCCCCAGTCATGTAACTTCAACTAATGCTGGACTGACAGCTGGGAAACACCACCCTGTGTGTATATGCATGGAATGAAAAAGATATTACCAAAGAAAAGACACTGAATTCAACTAATAAATTTAAATTTTACATAATAAAGTTATAATTTTCAAAATAGTTTTCAGAGCCTTTGGATATATGTGCTGTATATCCTTCTGCTTCTACTACTCCTCAGGAAATTATGGCTTCTAAAAAGTACTTCTTTCTTACAGGATTCTATGCATTTTGGTCTATGGAGATTGAATTGATTGATACAAACAGATATGTTTTATTTTTACAACTGGACAATTTAATTTCTTTTGTTAAATCTACTTCTCAGCAATGACATGTCAACAGTGTTATCACACTGGACTTGATGAATAAAAAGACACACAGAAGGAGGACACCATGCAGTTGAAAGGAAGAGTATCCATCCTCTGTACAGGGGACAAGACTATAAATAAAAACTTACCAATCTGAAAGGATATTGGAAAGTACCAGTCAGATTCTGTTTTACTGTTAAGCCACACTTCAGTATATCCTTCTGGAAACCAAGCATGGACTAGTGGAGGAACACTCTACATGCCTATTGATTTCTTTATTTAGTTTCCAGGCAGTGGAATTGCAGTACAAGGATCAATGTTTTCAGACTTTTTACTTTATTCTGCAAAATGACAGGAATTATACGAAATTTTTGAGGTCATTTGACAATTGCAGAGATGTCTCAGAACTAAAAGTGGGTTTCAGCTGGTACTAATTATGATATTTTAAGTACAAGAGATCTTTATACTCCTCAGATTTCATGTTGCTACTAATTTTGTAAGGACCCTTTATTTTTAGACAAGCAACAATGTTTGAATCGATTCAAATTACTAACCTCTACTAATGACAGTCAAGGAAGGTGTCATCCCCCTGGTAAGCAATGCTGGAAAACTGGTCATGGACAAGGAGAAGGCTGATGTACTCAACAATTTTTTCCATCAGATTTCAGTGGCAACCTCTCTTCCCACACCTCTGGAGTGGAGGGACATCAGGGTGGGGACTGGGGAGATAAGTTCCACCACTGAAAACTGAAAAGGGGCAAGTGTTAGATCGGGTAAGAAGGAATGCTTCACTGTGAGAGTGGTGAAGAACTGGAACAAGTTGCCCAGAGAAGTTGTGGGTGCTCCATCCCTGGAAGTGCTCAAGAACAGGTTGGATGGGGCTCTGAGCAACCTGGTCTAGTGAAAGGTGTCCCTGCCTATGACATGGGGAGTTGGAATGAAATGACTTTACAACCCAAACCATTCTATTAATCTATTTGGATTGTTAGCTTCATATCTCATTCAGTCTCTGAGAGGATGGGAATATCTCAACAATTCCATGAAGAATTTTTGAGCACTCCAGGCACTGTGGATGAAACATTACTGCAAAGATTACTGCAATTCTCAGCTGGATAACCAGGCCTTCATCTGTGGTTCTCCCACCCACATTGTGACGTGGAGGTGACTGTCACAAGAATACAGATGCAGAAAACTGCTCCCTTTTCAAACTCTACCAAGAAGTGAGGCAGCTCCTATGAGGACTGGATAAGGACTTTGTTGTTGCTAGTTTCTAGAAGAGGAAGTTGAGGGAGGATCTCATTGCTCTCTGGAGCTTCCTGAGGAGGGAAAGTAGAGAGGAAGGTACTGAGCATTTCTCCCTGGGCCCCAGTGATATATGGTCTGGGAATGGTGTCCAAACTGCATCAGGGGAGGTCTGGAGATGGCATTAGGAAACATTTTTTACCAAGAGTGTGGTCTGGAATAGGTCTTCAACAGGATTCCTAGAGAGGTGGTTGATGTCCCAAACCTCTCAGTATTTAAGAGTCATTTGGACAGTGCCCTTAGTAATGTGCTCTAGCTTTTGGACAGTCCAGATGGTTGTTGTAGGTCCCTTCCAACTATTCTATTCTATTCTATTCTATTCTATTCTATTCTATTCTATTCTATTCTATTCTATTCTATTCTATTCTATTCTATTCTATTCTATTCTATTCTATTCTATTCTATTCTATTCTATTCTATTCTATTCTATTCTATTGGAAAGTGCACATACAGGAAAATATGGAGAGTAAGATGTGCACCATCCCACAACCTCCTCTGGGGAATTGGCATGGTCCCATTTAGGAAGATGCCTTTTCAAGCCACTTGAGTCAAAGCAGTGGCCACGTCTGGGGATGAGGATGGCACCAGGTGCTGCCAAGAACCCTTCACAATTCCTGAGAGCCACTTCTCTATAAAGATGTGTTTTTGAGGAGAGACATTTAGGAGCACCTTAAGAAATCACTGGCTGCTTTTCTGTTTTGTGTTAGGCTGCTGCTTGGTGGTGTTTTTTTTTCTCTAGACCAATGATACCAAACAGAAAATGGTTACATTTCAAATTTTGGGGTGTTAATGACTTGACTATTATTGCCTTTCNAGCCACTTCTCTATAAAGATGTGTTTTTGAGGAGAGACATTTAGGAGCACCTTAAGAAATCACTGGCTGCTTTTCTGTTTTGTGTTAGGCTGCTGCTTGGTGGTGTTTTTTTTTCTCTAGACCAATGATACCAAACAGAAAATGGTTACATTTCAAATTTTGGGGTGTTAATGACTTGACTATTATTGCCTTTCATCAAGTGTAGAGGACACTGAACACTTGGTCTGTCAGGGTGCACCAAGGGCTGCTGCTCCATGGGAGAAGGTCAGCCAGGAGCTGAGCACTGTCTGTGCTCATCAGATTTTTTGCCTTGCTCTGTAAATTGCAAATACGGTGCAATGCACTGTTTCAAGGAGTTTCACAGCTGGACACATTTTTTTGGTAAAAACAAAAGAATCTAATATTGTTTGCAGCACCAAATCAGCGTCACTTGGGCCATATGAGCAGTCTCAAGAAATAACACTCCTGTTTTGTGTAAATGTTCATATACTTTCAACCTCAGCTTATAGTGAGGTTTGCATAATTGTACAGTACGTTTGGATGTGGTATATTTTTCCTCATGATCTTTAAAACAGGAGATGGGTATGTACTGGAAAGAGGCTTATAAAACTTAAAAAGCAACAAAGGATGCAAAATCCATTTGCTGGTGTTTGCACAGCTCAGTGAAACTGTACATAAATATTACAATCAAATAGAAATAGTGTGTTGGCTGATGATGAAACATAAAGGAAAATGTAAAACATTCAGTACTGAGATTTTTTAAAAGCCATTTAGAGAAATGCTTAGTTTCTGACAGAAAATGTAGATTTACTATTTCTCCATGGTGTTTATTCTTTCATTGGTTAGTCAGGCTTTAGCATCATTTTCATCAATCATGCAGCCTGAAAAAAATCATCTGAAAATAAGGTCAATGAGACAAAGAGAAATAGCTCACTGTACAGGAAATTTCTTATTTTTCCCTGTCTGATTAGCTGCATTTTTGCTACAGCTGAATTGTCAGCTAACTGTCAACTAATGCCCCAAACCTGCAAATACATATTCATACACATATTAACTGTAAAGGAACTTAGCCCCTTAATCTGAGTTATGTACATGAATAAACTAAGCAGAGTGAGCTTCTGTGTTATGTCCTGGTGTGTATTATACAATGTCAGCAGGGGTATAAGACTGATAGTTGTGTGGTCTCACTTTGAATCTGCTCAGAATGTGTAGGTCTGGCATGGTTTTCTTTTAGCTAATGCAAACATTTCATATACTTCTCAGTTAGCTGACATTTATTTGAATATACACTACTCTATGATGGAACTTTGTCCCACAGAATTCCAAAAATAATGGTATCAAATTATAAAAATACTGCTTAGTATGTGCACTGGATGAAAAGAAAACCACTGACTATCTTTTCCTGCTCACAGGAATGGAATAATACAACACTGACAATATAATCTTCCTTCCTTTTTTTTGCATCCAGTACCAATGCTTTGTGCTAGCCATCATTATTACAGAAACAAGAATAGCATCTCCAAAACTAAAATTGAATTGTTTGGTAAGGGAGGAAAAAGAAGCAGCACATTAAAATTTGAAAACATATATAGTAAATTTTAATCCATATTTTAAATTGACAAAGCCAGAATTATTTATAAAGCCTTTCCCATTAAGTTTGCAGGAAATAAAGGTGAGAAATAATTCCCTGCTACACAAACATTTTATTACATTTACCCACCACCAATACCAATCCATCATAATACCACTGCTCCTCAAGAAGGTAAGTGTGGGGGGAAGAAGCCCCAGTGCATTACCATGGCTCCCATATGGTGTCTTTTGCTAATGCTGTCCCTGAACACCTTGTTGGCAGAGAATGACAACACCCAAGACTTGTTGTGGTGACACCTTCACAGCACCAAGGCCAGTTTAAGGTATCATGACATTCAACACAATCCTGAAGACTTCAGGGGTCATTTGAGTTTAACAAAGTCTCAGCATCAATAAAAGAAGTCTGCCTCAGTCTAAATGGTGTCTGAGTCTATGGAGAAGAATCTGGAGTCCAAGGTCTTCTCCACATGCAATGATTTGCATTTCCCAGACTATGAGGAATGATGGGCAGGAAAAGGGTTTCCATCAGCGCCCTAGGCAGGTGGCCTTGTCATTGTCAGCCAGAAATGGATGCTCCTGCTGCTATTTCTGCCATGCAAGAGTGGCATGGTTCCCTGTTTAGGAGATTGGAAAAGTCCAGAGATGTTTACTTCCCTGAGGGGGGAGGCAGTTCTGCAGCTGCCACGAGAGGCTCAGGGTCATGCACGGGTCACCTTCAGCTGAACTGGGACTGGTTGCAGAAGAAGGGATCCCACTGGGTGTAGATAAGGGCTTTTCTATGAACAGGGCAGGATGTCCTCTGACTCTACAGAGCTTGACTTGGGATCCAGGCTTTTGCACACAACACTTCCTCTTGCACACTTTTTTGGCTGTGTGTTACAGCCCAGCCCCCCACCCCGGGTGTCAAGGAGGCTGTGTCAGTGTGAGACCACACAAGGAGGGTGGTGTGTGGTGTGCCATGCACCTGAACAGCCTCTCTCCAGGTGACAGCTCCATTATGTAAAGCTGGATCACTGGAAACAGTTGGGTGCTTTCAGCTCTACAAATTGCCTTTCACAGTCTGAGCCCCCAGGTGAAATGCAGATAAGCAAATCTAATGCCTGAGACAAGGAAAGTCTTATTGGACACCAGATGGTTCATATGCAGATAAATGCATACGGAAGCATGTGGGATTTCAGTCTGGTGTGGAGGTTTTCACACTGAATAGGTTTTGTTTCTCTTGGATCAGTGGTGGGGAAAGAAAGCTACACTGAGTTTATAAGACCTTCTGGGATGAGCCTCCAAAACACACGGCCAGGCACAGAAGCAGCGCAGGTTCTGCAGCGTGTCTGTAGCATATCTGCTGGAAATAAAGGTAAACAGATTTTTTGTTGTTGCCCAATGTGCTATTTCATAAATTTGTAAATCTGTGTATCCTGTTCCAAAGAAGACAAAGCCTTTTGGTAAACAAGAGGTGCATACATACACGTGTGCTGCGTTCCTGGGCTGCCAAACAGTTCTCTCAGGAAGCAAGCCACTCAAAGTCCTGGTCAGTGTTTTCTTTGGAGGACTACTGCTGAAATATTTTCAATGAGGTTCTTTCTTTCAATTAGACATATTTCTTCCAGGAACTTTCCAAGGAACAATAATATCTTTTCTCCAAAATATTGGCTATCCAGAAGCAAAGTACTCCAGGTAGATCTCAAATTAATTAGTAAATTCTGCAGCACTGCATCCCTGGAGTTTTAATTCTGTTGATTTTTATCCTTTCCCTCTATGGGCTGAGTTCTCTGCATATACCATACTTCACACAGAAATGGTAATTCTGACTCAGAAGAGATGAGACCTCTTGACACAGATGAGATCTTGGAGCATTTGGGGAGAGCTTCAGTGTATAGATTAAATGGAAATATAAGACACATGGACCTAAGCAATGCTTCATACTGAAGTTTGGTTGTGATGCAACTGAAGCTTTGTATTTTGATGCCTACTGAATCAAAATTTTACCTGTAGGGCAGGGGTGAGATTTGTCTGGGAATTCACAAAGTGAAGTATCCCCTAGATTATCAGACAGTAACATGATTATGATCACTGACTGTCCTTAAAATAATAAAACTCAGGCCCATAGTAGATTGTTACACCACAGTGAAACAAAACAACTGCTTCCAGAGGCTGCCAGGCTGGGTTTGTGAACAAACTCTCCTCAGGCACAATGAGCCACACATTGCTGCAGAGGTGCAGGTGGAAGGAGCAGAAGGTACACAGCTGAAAGGACTGCCCTGACAGCCAACACACGTGATACATTCCTGTAAAAAGATGTAGCTCCTGAGATGTTGGGTTTTAAATGCAGTTGTAGGAACCAGGTTGAAAGGCAGTAACCTGTTGGTTTTCTTTCTCCTGATCCTGTTGTGTGCATAATAAATAATTTTATTTTCTCCCTTCTTGAAAGTCTTCTGTATCCACTAGCCAACACAACAGATACTAACAGAGACAGTGTCATCTTTCTGTCAACTCATGAAAATATTTTTCATTCCCGTGACACAAACCATCAAACTATATAGGATATATAATCGTATTCAGAGTTGCCTGAAGCAAAGGTGATGCTTTAATATCTTATTATGATGTTGGATATTAATATCTTTCTACTCAAATGCAAAGATTAAAGTTCCTGTCACTAATGGACTAATACTTCATTTTTTAAAATTTGCTTTGGAAACTGTTTGCATTACATACAAGTCAAGCCAAAAATGAGACTGTTGGATTTTTCCTTGCCAAAGTAGATTTACCATTCAACTCTTGTAATGAGAAGTTTTATTCAACTGCTTATAGAGCAGTATAACTATAAGGTATCCATGACGTATATATTACCTAGCCAAATATTTCTTATAGGTGTATGCTGAAAACTGCTCACATAAAAAAAGCATGGGGTTAATTTGGCTCCAGCTATTACTGAGTAAAGAGCAGACCTGCCCTCAGCTGCCTGGGTAGGCACACCTTCAGATCATTGTATAAATTATTCCTCTTCCACTGCCATCCTTGAAAACATACTTTTCCCCTATCAGTCTTCATGAATACTGAATAAAAGGTAAAGAAATTGCCCTCAAAGGAAATTCTTCATTTTTATTTAAAGAAATACCTAATGAATCTACTTAAGAAGAAATTGCCCCAGGATATTTCTAGAACTATCTCTGAACAGAAACCTGTAAAATTAAAATGTTAAATGTTCAACTTTTTATGGAATGGAATAAAAGTCCTGTGGCAAAGCACAGAGCACAGGGCTGCTGGTGTGGGGCAATAGTACACCTGGACACACTGCCTACAGCAAGATTAACAGGCAAAGTACAGCAGAGGATACATGGAATCCTTTGGCTTTTGATCCCCCATTTCAGCTTATTTGGGCTCTTTGCCATACCTGTCTTGTTGAAGGTGCTGGCACATGTCTGAATAAGTGCAACTGTGCTGAGCAGCAAAAGTTCCTATTTTACTTTAGTGGGTGAGGTGTCCTATGCTGTTTTCCAATGTAGAGCTTTAATCTGTAATAATAATAGAACTCCTCATGAAATTTGATTCATTAAGCATCTTCATGCCTACAAGAAGGTGACAGGTATTGCCATTTGATGTAGGGGGAGGCAAAGAAGTATCTGGCATGAGAGTTCAACTTTTGACCCAGCGGCTGTCCCTCTAGAAGAAGAGCATGAGCCTTGGGCAGATTGCTGTGATGTTTGCTGAAAAAGGAGGAGGAGGAGAAGTTCAAGAGAAATATCTGCAGAGAAGATCCTGGCAGCAAGGGGCTGGCTGAAGTTAGACTGATGCCTGGAGCATGTGCAGGTGCTCAAAGCCACAGGCTGTGAGCAGCAGTAGTTTAAACAGAAGAAAAAATGACTAGTGGAGTAAAATATATTTTAGCCAACAGGATGGTCAAAAAGTAGAGTTCGCTGATTCCTTAGAATTATCAATAAATAACTATAAATTAAAAAATAAGATCACCTTCACTGAGGTACACTGTCCTGTGCCACTATTGCTTCTTGTCCTCTCTGAGACCTGCAGCTCTTCCAGCACTGTGCAAACACAAATGTTTCCTCAGCCGTGCTGGCAGGCATGGCCTTGGATTTCTGTGCTGTTTTTTACTTCAAATCTTTACTCATTTTCTCACCTCTCTCACCCTGTCATCTTTTCATTGGCATGAAATTATTTTTGCTCTGCTTTCCTTCAGTCTTCATATTGGATTTTACTGTAATTTATTTACTGACCTTTTTCTTACTCTTGATGGTTTTGTTATTGTCTGCATGATACCATAAGAGACTAAATACCTCTGTTTATAAGAGGTGCCCCTCAGAGTTTTCCAGGCTTTCTTTTATATCCTGTACTGAAATTCTGTATTTTTGAGATCATTCCTAGACTCTGGAAAATGGTGAAAAACTCATTATTGATTCCAGAGGGACAGGTCTGATCACTAAAATTAATGAGACTCTAGGGTCAAAATTTTCACAGCTCTAGCTGACTTCAATACCAGTCCTCCTTGTGCATCTGAGGATGCCATCCAAACCACAAGTCAGTAGACAATAATTGACCTATTTTCTAAGAGGATATATCAGAGTTCATGGGCAATGTACTTAGGCAGCTTGAGGCAGAATTGAGGTCTCATATTTTTAATGCTTTGTATGTTTTTAGGTACTGAACTCTGAAGAAAAATGGTGATCATCATCATTGTACATGCCTGTCAAAAACACAATTCAGAGAATTTCACTGCACCAACTCAGTTAAAGCACATGTCAGAGAAGCGTAGAGAGTTAATGATCCTCACATTTAAAATACACTCTGTATTTACAATCTGGATTTCACTTAAGCCCCTCACTATAGGCTCTATAAATTTCTCTTTTCAACTGTATAAACCTCTGCTCACTTCTCTCAGCACAAGTACTTAGAGAGCGTGACCAGGTTCTGAAAGCCATAAATTCTATTAATTTTTGCAATATTTTGTGAGACGCCTCAGTATTCCTTTCATTTGCTTTTTCTTTTTTTTTTTACTATAAATAGAGCCTTCTTTCTGCAACCAGTCTCCAAAGGTCACCTTACAATGTTTTGTTATTTCCCATATTAAGCAGCAATGCTTTTCAGCTGACATTCCAACTTCAAGTCATGCATGTGAGCATGATGTGAGCTTGCTTCAGACCTCAGTAAGAGGGCTGCAAACAAGACTGCTGTATAATTGCTGAGAAAAATAACATCCATTGTCAAAAGGGGCACTTCATCAAACAAAATTTAGCTGCATGAATACAAGTGTCTCCAAATATTTGGTTCATGCTAAAAATATAGCACGTTTATTAAAAATATATATTTATAAACATTGGTATGAACAGACACAGATGTTAAGCAAATGAGAAAGGAAAAATAACCATGTAATGTATTTCTCCCAACATTTTATCAGGTTTAGGCAGACCTTGCTCAATGGAATTGTTTTTTTCATGATTGCACCATATGTTCATTCTAAATAAAAAGCTTGTCAGATTCAATGTAAGTAAAAGCAAAAACAAAGAGGAAAAACCATTTGACCTAACAGACACGTGATCCGTGCTATGAAGCTATCTTTGAGTTCAATCTTTGCAGGTATACAGCATACATTTCTAATTATATATAGTGTACAGTTTCTTCATTTTCCTTTTTTTCCCCTTTTTTAAAATTTTCCTTTTTTTTTTTTTTTATTTTATTTGTATTAAAATAACATATCCTTGGTGGATTTCTTCAAAGCTACAACTTATATAACTGCAGTCATTCTTCCCCAAACTGAAAACCAAACTGAAAGGGAGAGGGTAGGAGAGAAGAGTTAAGCTTATTACTGTGTGAAAAAGTCTTGTTAAATTAATTGTGCTTCAGTCTTCGCTGCCTTCAGGCAGTGCTTTTATGATGTGTTAATATAATACAGAGTCAATTCTGATTAAAGAACTTGTCAATAGTCAGAAATGTTTGTTGTCACTCTTAATGGCCGTTTTATCTGGACTATTTGCATGCCTTCTAGTTTACAACGTTGTATAAATATACACAAAAATGATCACAATGAGGTTCAGAATTGTCCCAATAATTCCAAGCATTGCCAAGATGGTTTCTTCTTTGCTTTCCTTTTCTTGACTGCCTTTATCTTCTTCATTTCCACTAGTGATTACCATCTTGGTGGCCAGTTTCTTTATCCTCCCCTTCAGAATAACCTAGATTTAGGAACAGAAACATCAAAATGGATTATTAATTGGAGTATAGAAACTCATATTAATAGTGGAGCCAATGGCAGAATTTTTTCCCCATAACACATTTTATTAAGGTTTCACTTGAGGAGGATTAGTATTTCTATTAGCTATTTAGTAAATCATTAAAATTATGGTTCAGCTATTCTGTGGTTTACTTATAACCCTCTGCTTACGTGCCAGCAATCACTCCTAGCACACAGAACCCAGATGCTATGTCATTATAAAACTGGTCAGAAATGTACCACGAGGTGTGACTCCTCCAGCATCAGTGGGGGCTTTGGCTGCATGGGGACTGCAGGAGATCATCTTGCCATGCTGTGGAGACCCCATATTTACACTTCAGTACCAAGAAGGGAGTGAGGGAAATAAAACTGGGAAGATCTTTCTTCTTTTTTACCAGGAAAAAGTCATTTAAGAGAGAGGCATTTTGTCTCCCGATGCGAAGGAAGACAGCAGTGGCTTCTTAATAAATAATTCAAAATAAAAGCAAAACCAAAATAACATCCATCTTGGCTTTTATTTTCCTTGTTCTTAATGTACGATGAAAAGTTACTTGCAGTGCAGTGAGCTGAAATGTATCGATCTGCCTGCAGGGAGAATACAGCCATTTCCCAAGCAACAGCCCCAGCCTAAAAAAAGAAGATTCTTCAAATGTGGGACGAGCCCTGACTCCCAGCACAGCTGAAGCCGAAAACAAAGCTGCCTTGGTCTTCCCACCATGGGTAAACATCTGATGGTTCAAATTAGAAATGGATAAATTCTTATCTGTGTTTATCTAACACTGCAAATTTTAATCACATGGGCAAACCAGAGTGTCCCAGAAAACTGAAAAAGGTTGGCTGGTCTCCCAACACCAACTGATCTGCCAAGATCTGGGTTCAGGCAAAGCCCTGCTGCTGTCTTCCAAGCTACAAACCATATCCCATCATATTTCTGCAGCAGAAAGCAGTGGTAGGATGTAGAAAAAAAATTGCTCCCCAACAATTCCTGCCTAAAAGAGGGATTTGATTTGGTCCTTTAGAGGACCCTCATTCCTCCCTCCACTGACTCACAGAACAAAACCAATGCCTTCCAGGCAGTGCATATGTTCAGGGTGGTGAGAGCTCCCCAAGAACTGGCCACCACCTCTGTGGGCACATCCCCTCCAGCAGGTATCATCAGAGCAGAGACCTGACCTGCAGCTCCTCTGAGCTGCTCCTGCACTGCACAGCCACAGAGCAGCAGCCAGAGAACTGAAAGGATGGAAAGGACTGGGACAGGTAAGGAAATCCTGAAATGGAGAGGCTGAGAGGAAGAATTGAGGATCCAGACAAAACAACCTGTATTTTTGTCATATCTGCAAGTTGTTCACATATAGGACAGAGAGTAACTGCTGGCAACTTCCTAGAAGTGTTTGATTCCTAGCAGGTACAAGTGATTAGTGGTAAATAAGTCAGAAGCTGGGCTCTGCAGAAGCCTTTGTACTTACACTTGCATTAGCATTTATGTGTTTTTTCTTATTGTAACCTGTGGATCAGAGGAACAAATAACAAGGGGGTCAGAAACCTGAGAGTAGAGCAGACAGCAGTCAGTGGGAGCAGGGGGCACCAAACATCAGAGCATCAAACATCAGAGCATGATCATCCAGAAGGTCTTTGGATAACCTGCCCCAGGAAAGCAAAACTTCCCAGGGATATGGCTCCTGCTGTCCCTCTCCAGATTTCCTTCCAGCCCTCAGAAACTCTGTCTCCAGAGTTCCTTCAGCCACAGCCATCTCCAACTCTTCCTGCAGGACCTATCTCTTCTAGCAGCAGAAGGGTTTTGTCATATTTGCCCCAGCTGGTGTCCAGAGGGTTTGGCTGCACTGCTCTGTGTCCTCCCTATCTTGTTAATTGCCACTGAGCAGTGGTATCTTAACAAGCAACTTGTCCCTGGGAAATCACAGGAAAATTCCTAGCAAAGCCATCTACACTAAAGTCACAACTTAAATACATCCATCCCATGTGGCATTGGACCACAAACCCACATCCCAGGCTGTGACATGCAGCCATTACTTCACCCACAGAGCTGTGAGTCATTTGGATATTGTGTTCTTTTCCCCTTCAGTAACTGGAAGGTTTTCCCTCTGGCCAACTGTTTGCATTTCACTGTTTATTTGAGAAAGCAAGTAGGATTACAAATATAGTCTGATAAAATCCCAGGCCTGGAATACAAGGATTTGACAGGAGAGTAAAGTTCTTTCTTTCTGGTTCCCACAAGAGCTGAACACTCTTGATTCAGCACTCTGGCTCCCACAGAAATATGAAGCATCTTGTGGGTCAGGTCTTTCTGGCTTGAAAAAAAGCCAGAGAAGGTACAATTTGATTCTGCATCCTGTGGTTTGGGCAGTTTCCCATTCACACCAAAAAACCCATCAAGAGTGGTGCAGAGCCCCAGCTGGGGCTGTTTTGCCCTGCAGCCACTGGCACTCTTTGGTACAGTGACCCTGCACCACATGTTCTAGGAATCCTGGTTCCAGGATAAATGTGAACAGAGGCAGCATGGGGCCTCAGACAGCATCTGATCTCCTGTTAACATCCCCATTCTTTTCTTAATAAACTGTTCAGCACAAAGTCAATATCAAATTCTCTCCTGCAGAATGCTAGATCCTAAAATTAACATCAACCTAAAAAGCAGCTAAATAATTCACAAATGAAGGAGACACACCAAAGGCTATTAGATATAAAGACAAAGCCTCTGGCTTAGCAAATCCTTGAGTTGTGAATATTTTGTAAGCTAAGAAATTATTCTGGGGAAGTACCACCATATCTCTGCCTTGTTATTAAAGTCTCTCCCAGGCACCCATTACTGGCTAATGAGAAAGGCAAAGGTCTTTGGGCTGCACAATCTCTGATTTGAGGTTGTACAATCACATTTTTCCTCTTTTCAAATTGTGCTTATTAGCAAGGAGATAGTGGGTGGTTTCAATTCAGGTGACATGAATCAGCCTGCCAGGTTATTTCTGTCCCACCAAGGGGCCTTAACTGAGGGAGAAGTCCTCAGTGTGATGCAATGAAATAGGCACAGAGAAGCTGGTGGCTGGAACATGGTGAACAACAAGGGGGCATCAGCAGTGGAGAGTTTACACGTGGGCTGATGCACAGTGTGACTTGTTGGGGGTCGTCTCTCTGTGCCTATGTGCTGTGTTTGGCTCACACTGTGATGCATCCTGGGACTGCATAAACTGCGTCTTTTTTGGATGAAACTACACCCTTAAAAGTGCTTTCAGCTCATGGGAGTAGGCATCCAGACAAAAGTTGGTGTGAAGTAAAACCCCTAAAACACGTGTAGTGTGGGCACTGGCAGCACAGGTTTCCCTGGAGGGATTGCTCCCGTGGGTCTGCTCTGCTCGCTATTCTGTGCATCGCCTGAGCTACAAGAGGGAGCACACAGTGGCTTGGTATTAGGAGGAGTTTAACATTCAAACAGGACAGGACTGGGACCAAATACAATTATATTAATACTTTGCCAAATATAGCACTGTTGAAATCAAGGTAAGCGTTGACTTTGTACAGTGAGGGGACCAGAATCAAAATTACCTCTCCATATGTAAGGACTGACCTTGGGAGAAGAGTAGCACTCTCCTAATGGCAGATTCAAGCCTTTAACCTTCACAGATCTCATGCTCAGAGCAGTATTTTTGCTGGCTGGGGTTTGTGGGGGTTTTTTGCTACTGGGGAAATACTTGCTGTCAGTTTTAGTATAATTACCCCAATTAAGAAAACAGAAAAGTCATTTGGATTACTGGATACCTTTTCTCAGTCTTCATTATTCTCTTCTAGAAATTGATTTCACTTATTTGACATTATTTAATATTTTTATGATTCTTATGACACATTTTTCCTTTTATATTTTCTGATGGTACTTCACGCTTGACAGAAACATTCCTTTTCCTTACCCAGAACCACTACTAGATCTGCTGAGATAGGAGGGCTAGAGAACACTAAATTTACCATTTTTAAAATGACTATCCTTCTTATTTAATTACTACCTCATTAGGAAAACATTTTCCTCCCATATCAAAATTAATGTCTTTCCTACTTCATTTTATAGGATTCGCCATTAATCTAACATCAACCTTCTAAAAGATATGTAGTCCAAAAAGCTATCCATTAAAAGATAAATATTCTGTGTATTCTGCACTGCACATGTGAGACAAAGAAAGTTCAGTGGTTAGGACACTCCTTGCACTATCCATCTCCTTGCACTTTTGTTGACTTCATATATCTACAGGAAATCCACTTATTCTCTCTCTGCCTCAGTTTTTCATCTGTGGGATTCTTTGAAGAATAGGCTATTCAGCCTACAGCAGAAAATGGTCCATAATAACAAAAGTGAGGCCTCACAAATATTTCCAAAAGAGGAATGCACTAGCATGAGAAGTTTTAAATCCAGCTGTGCTATGAAATACACCCACTGCGATCTCCCCAAATCTGGGGAACATGCTGCACCTCACTGCCATTGCAAACAGTCCAATAAACCAGGAAAAGCATTTCTAGCAAAAGATCTTTTTGCATCTCTTCACTCAGCATGACTGATCTATAGGTGATGGCTTGATGGCAGGGCTTTGGAAAAGGCAGGAGCAAGTGCATGTTTGAGAATTTACTGCAGTATGTTTGTCACATCAAAGATAGAAAGCACATCCCTCACAAAGCACCTGCCCTGACATATCTGACAGTTTTTGAATATGCTGGCACCTTGACTTGATATTGAAAAAGTTTTGTAAGATTAAATAATTTCTCCTCTAAGTCACTATTTATGAGCTCCCCAAAGAGGCTGTGAGTGGAGGGCTCAGCCAGCAGAATCTGAGCTCCTGGGAGCTCAGAGAAAGGGAGGATCATCCAGGCTCTCCCGGGGGCCCTCAGTGCTCCTCCCGGTCAGCCCCATGCTGTCATGTATCATCTGGCACCTTGAAAAACAAGAATGAAAACTTCTGAAAACCCCCCAGGGTCAGATGCTCAGCTGGTACAAAGCAGTCTTCCTTCCCCAGTTCAGCTCAGCTGCCTCTCTTTACATCAGTTGAGGATATGGCTCCTTGTTTTCAATCTACCTTGAATATCAGTGAGCACAAATTTTGTATTCTTAATCCATAATCACAGACAATCATCAGCCAAATTGTTTTGATATTTAAACTTGTTTACAGTCCCCAGGCTATTAGTTGTGATGACACATTAAGAGATAAGAGAGCTTTAATTTTCTGAGGATAGTTCCACCCTCTGGGGATAAGAAACAGGCAGTGGAAACCTGTTTTGATTAGCAAACTGAAGAGGGCACAGAAATCATACAAAGCAGAGTGTGAGTTCAGATGCTGCTGGAGCTGACACCTTCCCTTATCTCACAAACAAGTGCTCGAAATACCAAACAGGGAGGAGAGGCCCCCCAAGGATTTAACCTCACTTGAACATCACAGCCAAATGCAGTTTTGTTCCTTTCCTCCTAATAAGTACTTCTGACCTCTTTTTCCTCCAAGGGTAAACCTGAGAAGTTGGGTGCTAGGCTTAAATCCTGGACAATCCCCAAGCAAGATGCTGAGCAGGGCATTAAGTGCTGCTGCTTGTGATGTGCAGGAGGAAGGCATGCTTGGCACACACATTTGTGCTTGTTTGCTGTTCTTTTTCTAGGGATTACATTGTCACATTCTCATTTCTGTGATGACTTGGTATCTGCTCTTGATCCCAGGGCTGTTTTTACTGGACAGTCCTCTCCTAAACTCCAGTAACACAGAGTGCTGTCAGCTATCAGTCAAGATCCTGCTCAGAGAAACACTGGTAGGTGCAGGGAACCACCACATTTGCTTTTATTCTTAGAGCTGGATTTCAGGGAACTGAAAGGCACCATGTAAATGCCAGAGAAGGCCAAGAGAAGCTCTGGGGTTATAAGAAGCTTGACTAAAAGCTCATCCAGACACAGCAGTGTGCACAGGCAGTGCACAGTATGTATTAATAGCAGAGGAATCAAAATGGAATGAGCAGAAATTAATAAACGTAGAAATCAGTATACGCAAGAGAAGCAAAGACCTGCCATAGGAGAAGGGAGAGGGGAAACTAGGAAAGGTGCCCATGGGAAGGTCTTTCATTAGAAAAAAAGAGATGAGAAGGAACAGGAATGTGAGCCAGGTTCAATAACACTCCCCAGCAGTGAGCAGAGAGACCAGTGCCTAAAGCGAGGGGATGTCTCAACAGAGAGAGGACACAAGCACTTATGTAGTCCTCAAGCAGGAAAATAAACCCACATCAGACTGCTGCTATGCTGCAGGTTTCAGTCAGTGGGAAATACTTGCTATTTATAGCGCTACAGTCAGGATATTTCCAAAGGTCTCAGCAATGTGAGACCCCCTCTAGAATAAAGGGAAGCAGTCAGCAGCAAAGAGGTTACTCTGAGAGGGCAGAATTTAAATAAGTGATGTATTACAGGGCTCATCCTGCCCTCCACGTTGGGTCTGATCCAGTTTGTTCTGGCAGCAGTTTTTGTCCCCCAGGCAGCTTAGAACTCAGGGGAAGAAAAGGACTTGCAGCCAGTTTTACAGTTCTTCCCTCTCCTCGTTTCTGTCTCTGGGACTACTCACAGCCATGATATGCTCAGGATACCTAAGCTCTATTATAAAGAAATCAAATATTTTCCCTACAAATATCCTTGTCTTAGAAACAAAGCTATAATCCATAGCAGAATAGTGATCCTCGAGCACCAGGCTGTTACTACTGTGAAGGCAGTGCCATCCCCAGCCTCACTGAGAGCCTTTGGTTCCTCCACCTACAGCAAGGCTTCCCATGTCAGGATTCATAAGGCTTCACGAGTCTTAGTTCCCTAGATTGTGGAAGAAACAAACCTGACCAACGGGAGAACAAATTACCCTTTAACCCACCCACAGTTCTTTCCCTTTCAATATGAGATGCACAATGAAGAATGAATTGTTACAGATCAAAATTAACAGTCTGTATAAAACACAACTAGAGGAAGCTTATGATTAAAAGTCCAGATTTAGCAAGTCCAGAGGTTATTAAATTTCTGGTTGAACCTAAAGAGCAGTGTGCCTCTGTTTGGTTTAAGCTGGCCTATTTTGTGTTCACAACCCATTTTCCTGATACACAGCACTTTGCTTGGTTGCTCAGTGCTAATGCCCAGAAGCAGAAGCATTTGACTCTTAGTGGTACTGTACACACACTTGCCATTTTTCTCCTTTTAAATACTTATTATTTCTTTTCAGACTTTTAGATTTCCACAGTAATACTCATGCAAGCATCACTCAGTTTTATTAGAAAAAGTCAGATAGTCCAACTTCTGCTTCTCTGTTGCTCCCAGAGAGGAAAATTAAATCCTGGCTTGTTGGAATTTAGTGACAATATTCTCCCACATTCACTGAAATCAGAGTTCATGGGCTGCCTTTCACTTTAGCAGGCAACAAGAATGTCTTCAAGGTGAATAAATACAAAATCTGGTTGAATAAATGAAAAGTAAGGAACAATTTTATCCCAGGAGTAGTCAGTAGTTAAATTAGTGCATGAATGCGGCTATTTTTAGTAGCATCTTAGACTTTGGTACCCAATATTGTTTTCTTTCTGTTTTAGTGTTTTGCAATCCAGACTCTTCAGTGAACTTGTCACTATAGCGTCCTCCAGCAACGAGGTCAAAAGATAATTAAGGGACTTCTGAAAAAGTATCCACTTGTTATTTTTCACTCATCATTAGGCAATTTGGAACAAAATGAAAAATTGGCTTTTATTCTTCAGGCCAAGCAGAATGCTGTAAATCTCTTACCATATACCTGTAGCCATCTTTTTTCAAGACTAACAAATCCCAGCCTGTCTAGTGGTACCCTGATACAGAGGCTTTTGTTTATTTTTCTTGCCTTTTTCTCTGGCTTTTCTATTAATATGAAGGAGCTTTAAGCAGCAGATGGCAAAACCTTTCTGGGCTTCAGGTATTAATATCCAGCCTGTGAGCTGAAGATGTACTGTCCTTACTTCAAAGATTTTGTCATTTACACATATCAAGGTTGGCAGAAAGGACACTTTTCCTTCAAAGAGAAAAGAAAAGCAAAGCAAAGCAAAGCAAAGCAAAGCTAACACTTCTCCCTACCACACACCAGCAATTATGATAAAGATTTGAAGTTTGAAGCCAGAGCTCTCTCTTCCAGTCTTTTGCCCATTTTTCCTTAGGTTAACAAAGCAGAACAATAAAAATCTATCATGAGCACATCTGGATGCTGAAAAACTCATATATTAAAAAAATAAATCAACCAAAAAATAAATCTGTAGAAGTGCTCAAATTTGCAACTTTTTTCCAAATAAAAGAAATGTTATCTGATAAAGTTTTGTGAAAAAATGAGATGCAAAAGTATCACTATAATTTCAGACCTATTTTTCCATTTCAAGGGCGTCTCCAGGCTTCTCTTTTAGGTGCAAAAGTACATTGAAGCCCTGTACAAGGAAAAAATGCAATCTCCAAGTCTCAGAGAAAGACAGCTCTCCGTTATCTGCCAGAAGGCACATAACCTCTGTCATAAGCAATTTGAAGATCTGCCCTCCCCACTGCATGTTGGAATGGAAACTGAGCTGCTTCAAAGACATTTAAGAAATATTAAGGGAAGGGAAAGTGACTTAAATTTATATTAGTTTGTTGCTATATAATATCTCCAAGTTCAGCCAAGGCCAGAAGATAATTTGGCCTATAATGGATCAAACTACCTTTAGTTCAGATGTGACCCCTCCTTACAAAACAAATGTGCACCAGAAGAGCATTCAGAAGCCTGAGGGATATAGAAGTAGAGCTTTTATAGGAATGAACTTCTAATGTGTAAGTAAAACAATCTATAAAGCCTAAAATCTCCACTTTTACTTCCACCTATAGCTTTATTTCAAAATTATTATTAATTAAGGCTACATTAAGGAACACTACAAATAAATCTAACCAACTGACACTTTCTGATTTAGGAGAGTTGTGTTCAGGGGTTTTTTTTATAATTTTGAAATTATAAATGTTTGGTTAAAAATTCTATTTACCAACCATTTGTCTCAGGAAAAATATTTTTTGGGAAAGAAAATCACCTAGTTTTGCTTTTTATAGGAATGATACTTGTAAACCATTTTTTTATCCATTTAAAAACCTGACAACCATTTCTGTGGAATACTCATATTTTCTTTTCCTGTTTAATTACTCTCCTAGCTCAGTGCATTCTTGTAGAACTCTGATAGTTTGAAATTACATTGAAAGATTTCAGTAAGAAAATTTGAACACTAGAAGTTTTTCATTTGCTTTTAAAAATACATTCTTTGGGGCTTTTTTGTCATTGATTCACAAAGACCACCCAAAAATGCCACAATGAGAGGTGATCCAAAAAGAATTTAGCCTCCATCTCTTGATGCATTATCAGGTAGGTTTTAGAAAGCACTAAATTCCAGCTTCAGTCAGAGCACCATGCATTTGCCATAGAAGAAAAGAAAAAGAAGCTTTTTCTTGTGGAATGTTTCAGTTTCTTTTTTTTTTTTTTTTTTGTTTTTGGTCAGAATTTAAAGGCGTCAGGAGAATCTGATGAGAGGAACAGCAGTCTTCATCTGCAAGTCTGAGACACTGCTCTGAGGAACAGGACAAGTTGCTCACACACTGCTTTTCAAACCTGTTCCTTTGGTCTCTGTTTCTAGGAGCCTGCCCTGGGCCTGGGGGGTTGGAATATCTGAAAGTGGCAGCTACTGGCCAGTAGTGTAGGGGAAGGTAACAGGAGCTGCAGGATGTGCTGCCAGGTCCTCTGAAAAATTCACATTAGACACCCAAAATTATGGATACTTGTAACCTTGCTCTTTTTTTTGCCTTAGGTTACCAGCTGTACTAGGGAGCAATGATGCTCAGAATTGCTATTAAGATGCTATAAATGGAAATTAGTCAGTGTTTGCACGTGGCAAGGACCCGCACGGTGGAACACCCTGGAATGTCCCAGCGGGAAATAATTTTGCCTTCACAGCAGAGTCTGAACTGTGCCTTGAAAAGAAAATCAAGTATTGAACTCACAAACTGAGTCATTTGTTATGCGCACCAAGTGAGACTCGGATCCTGCGCAAAAATAGTCTGTGACTGATGCACCTGTGCAAGGTGGCAAATTAATGGAGTAGAGACAATTTTGCTTACAGCATTTCTTAGCTTCAAGTGCTGAGCAGTGCAACCTTGATAATGTTCTTTTCCCATACTGTTTTGTGTGTAATTATTACCTGTATCAGCCCAAATTTAAAAATAGAGCACTTCCCCATTGAATGCCTCTTTTAGGACGCAGTTGCAGCTGACTTTTAAAGGTTCCAATACCCTGAAACTTACGCTGAAGGCTATTGGCAATGTCACAGCAACACCATCCAAACTCTCAAAATTTCAAAGCTGCTTTCAAAGCCCTGGGATGAGCACTCCAAAATGGAGGCAGTCGAAAATCCCTTGCCACTTGTAAAATATTAGATGTAATAAGATAAAATAGCAGATAATTTGAAGAAGAAGCTAGTTTCTAAAACAAAGTTGTCAAAGTAGGGTAACGCTCCAGGCAACCAACTCCCACACCTTTTATCATCATCATTAGTCATTTATATTGCAGCAGCATGCAGCAACCCCTGCTGACGTCTGGGCTAGAAACCAGACACAGATAGTAGAATGATACCTAGCCCAAGCAGCTTGCAAAATTACAACAGTATGAAGTATAAGAAAGGGAGGGAGGAAGAACAGAAGGTTGAAGCGGGTTGTTGAAGGTCGATTTGCACAAATCTGGCACAGCCAGGAGAGTCAGGGCCTCGATCCATGGGAGCAGCTGCTCCTTTGGCTCATGCTCTGAGTGAGCATTGTATGGAAGAGATGGTAGCTCAACTTGTGCAGGTCCCCAGCTCCTGGGGAAACAAGCTGGTTGTGCCAGGAGTAACACATTTGGGAAAACACAAGGGTAAGGTGGCACATCTCCCCATCAGGTCTTGGGGTAGAGCTCTGTGACAGACCAGAAAATTGGGATTTTGGAGGGAAAAGGTCACAACACACAAAATGCTCTGAGAAGGCCATGGGGACAGGTAGTGAAGAAAATAGCATGGGAAGAGCTGGTTTTATGATCCCCTGTGCACTGGTGCATTGCTATAGGAAGCATTTGCTGTCGGGAGTTGTGGGTATCACAGGGCCACAGAATGGCTGAGGTTGAAATGGTTGAGGGACCTCTGCAGGTCACTTGGTCCAACCCCCTGGTCAGGCAGGATCACCTACAGCCAGTTGCCCAGGACCATGTCCAGGGAGTTTTTCAATTTCTCAAAGAAGGGGACTCCACAACCTTTCTGTGCAACCTGTTCCCTGCTTGGTCTCCCTCATGGCTATGTGCTTCCTGAGGTGCAGATGTTTCCATGGTTAACCAAAAGATTTCACCTTGCCTATGGAGCAGACCCACTTGGATTCAGTTCTTTTTTCTTATCACTTATCACTTATTCTCTTTAAAAAGATACAACTTATTTGGCCACAGATCTAGAGAGATCATTTGCATATGCCTCCCAACTCTGTATGCCTAACAACCCAAATCTCTGTCTGCAGTGGGTACTGTACTATATAAGGAACATTCTTTGATAGCTAATGTAGTGCAACATACACATCATGTTACCTCAAGGTCATGGTAAATTGTATCTGTTTATATGACATCTTGACATACTCTGATGTAGTGCTAGTAATTTAAAACAGTGACCATATAAAATGTGAATAAGACCAAGAACACAGCCACAAATTTCATTGACTTTTTGTATTAGAGGATTCACTAGCATATTGGTAATTCTTCACAAGGATTTCAAGAAAAGAATGCGTATTTTGCCACATTTTTCTTCAATGGACTCCAAGTCGAATTCCATTCACAAAACCTTGAGTAAAATTACTGCTAAAAAGAAAGCTAATCTGGTTTTATGACCTCAGAACAGAGAGCCAAGTTTAATCCTGATTTTTTTAAACATATAATGGATTCATTAAAAATATTGCTTGCAATAAAGAGGCTGCTAACAATAAATAAAATATTCATAGTATTTGAATTATGCAAAAATGGTCATTGGAAATGATTGTGTGTAAGTCCCAGGATGCTTATAAGACTTAGGGAAAGCACTGAGTCCCACTGAACTGGTGTGATAAGTATATAAATAACAACTTGTCTAGAAACAGTAGGATAACATTTCTTTAAACTTTGTTTTCAAAACAAAGTGTTTATGTGTTATGAATTATTGTCCAAGATGTCCTGCATGTTCACACAGATGTGCATTTTATTCTAGCTGCTGTTATACCATGCCTATAGATTTGATGCTTTCTCCATTAGGGTACTTTGCCCTCATTTGTAAAGTATCCATTTGGCTTTACCTGTATTTTTAAAGCCAGGTGATCCTCTGGGGAGATTTTGATCCATTTCTTCCCCTTTCATGCTCTAAGGCAGCATCAAGGACTGCTGGGATGAGCTGATTTGGAGAACAGACAATAATAGTGGAAAAAAAAGCTTATGGTCATGGACCATCTCTAAAACCTGTGGAAAACAGTAGCCCTGTTCTTCAGGATCTGGTGAGAAAAACTACTTTCCTCGGGAAAGAAAGCTGAGAAGTGAACACTAATCTTAGCAGAGATATTCAGGTGTTTTCAGCTCATGACATTTGAAGAAATTCTAACAAATAGGAAAAAAGCTAAGATTAAAAAATCCCAACCACTTGGGCCAATCTTCTTAAAGGCTATTTAAAAGCTGAACTAAATATTAATTTAGTTTAACCTGGAAAAGCTGATCAGAATCATTCATACGCTAAGAGAATGTTTGGATTTTCTTCACTATGTAGGAAAGAAATGGAAGGCTGCTTGATGGACAAAAGTCAGTGCTGCTCCAAATCTGGACTGAGAAATGGCACCTTCTAGTGAATACTCACAGACACTGGTAAACATCATTAACCTATTCAAGGATACCATAGCATTTCCAGATATTATGATTTTAAAACCTATCTGTAATGTTGATTAAACAGGCAGTCATACTGATAAATGTTGGATGTGAAAGGAAAAAGACTACATGACTGAAAAATCGAATGTGCAAACCGCTTTAAAAATACAGTGTCACTCTACCACCCATCCAGAAAATCTGAGGCAGAGGAAGATTTTATCTGATTTTATCTAAATTCATGAAGCTGTCCACTGCTCCAGAGAATCAAACCCTTTTTCTCAGTTTCCAGATCAGCACCCTGTTCTTTGGACCACATTTTGTTTCTGCACCCTCTGGTTTAAAGTGATGCATATCATCTTCAGTTTATATTGGTTGAAGAGTTTCAGCATAAGTTTTTTAAGAAGTCACTTTGCAGCACCAACAATTTAATTCAGCTTAACAGAAACATAGAAATAGAAACAGTAAAATGTCTTTTGACCTTTGCTGTTGGCTACAATCAAACCCATGCAACAAACAGAGCAGAGAGGAAATGTTGGACATATGCTCAAGATGAAAAAAATGTTTGGGCATGTAACACAGTACACTGGAGAAAACACTGAAGAACAATTCATCGTGCTGAGAATATTATTTCTATAAGGCTGAAAGGGTCAGTGTCATCTTAGATTATGCACTGTACAAGTGCCAGCCATGGAAGAGGACCCACCCACAGGCCCTACACTCTTGGGCAGAAAGTCACTAAACACCAGCAATTGATCTGTGGCTCTAGAGACTCCAAGGAGGGGCACGAAAAACCACCAAATAAAACATGCAGGTTTCTTTTTGTTATTATACAGGCTACTTTGCTAAAGATGATGAATAAAGCCTTAGTAATGACAATTATTGACTGTCCTGTCAATCCAGAGTTAATCAATGCCAATGATGAATGAAAATAAATTAACACAACTCAGAAGAACATAATTAATCAAAATTCCTCTCTATTTCCTCCTGATAGAAAAACAACCCTCCAAAGATTTCACTTTGTTTAAAATGATTTCTCTCCAAAGAGCTCCCAGCTGGTTAATTGCTTTCACACAAGCCTGTCTAGCTTAAGAACTCGAGCTAAGTCCTGCTTTTCTCGCCCTATCAGTCCTTAGCTCCACCCAAACTTCACTGACACAGGTGGCACATCCAACTCCTGTGCTCCTTTCAGGGATTTTGTGTCACCCTCTAAACCCCTTTTTTAAGCTGACACCAAAAGCCATGTTGTACATGCCACAGGTCCAAGGGGAGAGAGCTTTTGTCACATAGTGACATTTTCTGTTGAGTTTGGCACGGGCATAGCCTCAGCCAGACCACAGACCTGGCTCTGTATCTCCATAAGCCTTTCAAGCTGAATTCTGAGATTTGAACCATACTTCTCATCTCCTTAGAACTCCAGATGTCAAGCACACTCCAATACTTCATACAGAAGCTCTGCCCAGTGGCTGCTGACTGAAGTACAGCCAGCTCTGGAGTGAAGCACAGGCAGTTACAAACCAGAGAGCCATGCCAAATGGTCCAGAGGACAGGAAGGGATGCAGATTTTTTTCTGAAGAGAAAGAGTATGGAAAATTTATACTGGGAAATATCTTATTCCATGAATCCAGGGACACAACCCTTCTTTGCCAAAACCTAGGGAGCCTAAAAGCTCATAACTCAACATTAATGCAGCAATTATATTAGCTTTCCTGTACTTTAAAAACCCGAGAAAAAAGTTTATTGTTTCTGGATTTGCTTTTTAAATAGAAAGTGAGAGTTACACTAGACAAACTCCAATTTAAAATCTCAGTGGGGCTGACAGCTGTATTGAAAAAGAAAGATTTTCACAGTACTAGCTTGTGGACTGATTCTATTAATGGACATTTTCTTCCTGTAGATCCAATATTTATACTCTTATTGTTATTTTAAAACCTTCCTGGGGACACATAAATCTGCCTGTATCATAATTACACCTTACCTACATTTCATGCCTGTAATCAGACTAGGACCTATGGCAGAAGCCATAGAAATATTGGGCAATATACTCTGCATGGGTAAGAAAGACTCCAGGTATTTTTCCAAAAGGATAATCTATTTTATGTATAATAAATTAACTTTGTCAATATTTTAGGAAGCTAATGTTTTGTCAGGAGAATTTTTTTGCTTATTTCTGAAAGTAAACATTCAAAGGAGTCCCAAGTATTTTTTCTTGAGTTCATGTGTCTCTTTCTTCCAGTTGCCCCCAAATTCTGGTTCCTTTCTCCAGTCCTTGCTTCCCTGGAGCTTACAGCATTGTTTGGCAGGAATGGAAAGGAAGACAGATGCAGGCTGGTCGAGTACTTCCATGAGAAAGCTTAGGATCGTACAGCTCATAGCTACACTGAAACCCCCAGAAATAATCCAAGAATCAGGCTTTTTATGGAAACCCACTGGCAGTGTTTTACTTTTAGTACCGCTGCTTCTTGAACTACAAATGTCAGAAGTGTATCTGTAGCAATGAGCTGCTGCAGGCTGGCTTTGGGAAACCCTTCATAAAAATCTGTCAGTGAGGCTGGGTAAGTTCCCTCCTCTTATGAAGTCATCCATTCTGGTCACAGCTACACTCTGCATTGTCCCTGGGGCTAAAGTAAACATTACTGAGGAGAAAATGTGCATGGCTTACAAATCCACAGCACTTCACCACATGCAGATATTTGCAAATATTTAAGAACAGAGTACCTTTCTCATAGGTATCTGCATGTTCACCATGCTTACCCAACACATGCCACCTTCTGTACACTGCACAACCAGTTAAGAACAAACTCTTCTACATTGCACTTGCAATTGCAGTTTTGGTGGATGCTGTTGCCTATCACAGGAAAGATGTTTGAGTGGCCAGAGTACCAGGTGGGGACTGAGGAGTCAGGGCCTCTGGGGTCCTAAGGGCACCTTCATGAACACAGGGACACCCTTTGCAGTTGGGAAGTTGGTCAGCATAACAATTCTGGCTCTGAGAAACTGTGTCTTTGTCCTCCATATTAGCAATCTCTCCCCAGTCATATGCTGCTGGGATGATGCTGTGCAGAGCTACTAAACATTTTATTAAAGCACATGATTGCCATCTTGTCAAAACAGTGTATAGGCTGCCTCTTCCTTACTGTTGCCAGGTGGTAATTGCCAAGCAGGAAAACAGGGATTTGCAAAAATGACTGTGCTTTATAGATGGCACATTGCCCTTTCTTGAAAGCCATAATCCCTCTGTTAGCACAAATCTCTGCTGCCTTCCTTCTGTTTTCTCATTCCTGATTTCTTGTAAATGTTAATTTTGATTTTTTCTTGTGTCATTTTGCTGTCAAAACTGTAAACACTAGAATATCAATAGACATCACATCAAAGGAAGATTTACAGATCATTGGCCTTCATTGTTTTTAACATTTTACCTTTTTTAACAGCACATTAAACAAGATATTTACAACTTTTTAAACAGGGAAAGGCTTATAAAGTCATCCTATTCCAACTTTTCCAGCTTGCAGTCATTTATAATTGACATCAGCTCTGCTACAGTGACAGGAGCACATAACTGTGCCCGAGGTAGTTGCCACCCAGCCAGGTGTGAGCAGAAGTCTCCTAGAAAATAAAAGGCCTGCATGCCCACGAGGAACAGCTACCTGAAACCACAGCCACAGTCCTGCTACACCCTACAGATGCACTCTGAAGCCCTTGCCCTACCATCTCTCCCCTGCCCGTTGTTTAATCCTGCTAGAACAATGCCAGCTGGGTACATTTATACACATTGTTTAGTGCAAACAAAGACCTAAAATGCAGTTGTGCTGTCATTTTACAAGGAGAAAGAAGAAATCAGTTCCTTTCATTATCAGTCATTCTCATGGAATTTTGTGGCTGACAACAGACTTCTTGAGAGAAACAAAGCAAGAGGTGTGCTAAATCTTGGAGATACTTAGCTGTGGAGCAGCAATTCTCATACCAGGGGAGATGTGTGTGCAGAGAGACAGAGATCTGACCTGAACATTTGCTGAAGCTGCAAGTATATGGCAGATAAATATCTGAAAGAGGAAGGGAATGGAAAATAAGTTCCAGAAGAAACAAATTGCAAAGCCAAGGTATATTTGTATTTTCTACCACAGCAACTTGTACCAGTGGTGAAGATGAAACAAGCCAGTGATGTGATCCAGCTGTGGAAGAAATCAGTGGCACAGTTCTCACTGACCACTAGGTACTGAATTAGGCTTTGAAATCAAAAGTTGCTCAAGTGAGCAACAGCGAGAGAAACAAAATGCACTTTGTAGTAACTTGGTCACCCAAATTGCTAGTGTATGCATTGACCCTAGAGCTCTGTGTTAGTCCCTGAAAATGAGCCACCTGTAAGTTAGCAGCTCCAGTAGCCTCAAGGAAAAAGATCATGTAACAGTGAAGACTCACAGAAAGTCCCATTCTTTCATCAGTCCTACTCTTGGTTTAGCAACAGCTTATAAGGAGAGCAGCCCCTGCATCATGCTGCAGCAGAGCTTTCTAGCTTAGGTTGTTAAGGAAAAGTACAGTTATAACCAGAGAGATATCAGTAAAGACCAGTGGCAAGTGATCCTCTCTGCAAAAGGCTTTAAAGGTAATGAAAGTATTAATCATTAATACCAAAAATCAATATAAAGATCCACATATAATTCTGATAACTGAGACCAAGTATGTAGTCAAGTAGACAGAGAAATTAGTTACTATCTTTTTGGCATTCTGTGTGCTTGCAGAATTAGTTATGCGAGTTGCATTCACTCAGAATTTAATTCTCTAGAAGAGGTTGTTTCTCTTATCATTTTTTCAATATCTACCCCTGTCAGACCCTGATCTCAATAACTGATATTATCTGCAATCTATGTGATAAGCACAGAACAAAAAGATTCCCGAATTTCAAGCACATCCTCCTCTTGGTAGGATTCACATTCTCAGATGAGCTTGTGCTGAGCCTTGCAGCTGTTCTGAGCTTCTGCAGCTCCTGCAGGTGCAGCAGGGCCAAATCTTGCTGGTGGCTCACAAAAGCAGCTTCTGCTGCTGCCTGCTGCCCACAGCCAAGGACAGCACCGAGTCTTGCTTGCCCTCACTGCTTTCCACGTGTCCTTCAGGACCATGCACATGTACTGTAATAGATCCAAGAGGTTTTCTTTGAGTCCATGGTCCTGTACAAGCATAAATCAATGTCTGTATTGAATTCTAGGTTATGTGAAAAGCACTGGCTTTGCGTATCTGTGCTTTATCATCCAATCAGTAGGCTAGAAGCAGTAAGTCCAAATCCTGAGAGGGTTAAGCCAGTCAAACTACATCAGTGAACACGGTCTGAAAGAGTAGGCATTGTTTGGCATGTATCTTAAGCTGTCAGGAAGAGCAGCCAGTGAGCAATGCAGTACTTGACCTGTCAGCATGATACAGATCATTTACATAGCTTTTTACAAACATTAACAGATTAATCCTCACCTTGGGACACACAATCAAGGTTCAGTAGCCCTGACAAACAGATCTGGAAGCTGTCTCCCACAGTGATGGTAACCTGATTTCTAGGAGGATCAGCATCTTTACATCTAGTAAAAGCAAAGAGGATGGGACTGCATACCTCCAGATCAGGAGAAAAAGAAGTGTGAAGCAGATAGCAGCTTTGGCCCAACCTCTTGTGTTCGTGGGGAACTGGGGCTGTGGGTCCTAAGTGCTCTGTCCTGGCTCCTGTTCAATTCAAACCAGCTGTGACAATCACAAGTAGGATGGTAGCTCTCACCCCAGCACTGAAGACACAGGCGTGTTCATGTGGAAAGTATTGCATTTCACGCCCAAAGTGTAAAGCAAACCAAGCAGCTGAAGTGGAAGAGTCCTACCTGGTTGCAATTTCCCCACCCAAACAGCTACCCAAGTACCTTAGCTCATCTCAATGGGATGGTTTTATAAAAGAGTAGCAGTCATCATATGTGTGAAAACTGAATTCTGAGCACAGAGCTTGGGCTTTGCATTGAGGAGCAGGGAGGATCTGTGATAGATATGGCCCACAAGATCATACTGACAGGGCTCATAGCCCTGGAGACAAAGTGGCACATGGCACATGGCCATGGCCCAGGAGGCCATGCTGGCTGTTTTTTTAATTACATGAGAGACATGATCTGTGCACACATCATTTATGCAGCTGAGAAATCTGGTTTTAGCAGCATTACTGAGAGCTGAGGAGCTGTCCATAAGCCATGGGGGACTGGGAGATCAGGTACCTGGTGAGGCAGGACAGGGTGTGACCCCACAGGTGTGACCCCTCACAGGAGGGACCTGTGCATGTATGCACTGAAGGGATGACAATTTTGGTTTATATCCTCATGGAATGCATGGATGTACCCAGATGTACTGTCATGGGGTTTAACCATGTATGTCCACATGGACAGGGATAGACATAAAAAGGATTAAGGGAAGATGAATCCGTACAAGCATATGCTAGGGACATGTGGGCAAGGAGGAGAGGATGCCAGATTCTTTAGATAGACAGCAATTCATGTGCAGTAACTTGCTAGAATTTTTTAACTGATTTTAACTGAAGGTCTCTGTTCTGTGAAGGAAATTGCTTATTGATCCTGTCTGTTTGCATCATATTCACACTGTGCTATTCACATGCTTAACCTGGGGAGACTCAGGTTGTTTCTGTCTTCACATGCAACTTGACTTCTGCGGGGAGATGCTGCACCTTCATGTGAGGCTGCAGCAAAGGGCTGTGGGTAGGAAGAGTTTGTGAGGTAAGGAACATTAATGTTCCTGGCATTAAAATCCCTGTGATGCCCATTTGGTGTGCCTTCTTCATGTACTCATAATATCTGCTGAAAGCCAGATGAGAGGCCACAAATGGTTTTGAAGACAGATTCAGCAAAACCATTATAGGATTTTCTCTGTACCATTACACATGGTCTACTTATGATTTTTTGGGCTTTTTAGTGATGTGTTTGATCTCCTCTTTCGAAAGATTGCAGATGTGATTTGTGGTCTTTTACTAGTTTACTAAAATTTGGCTAGGAATGGAGCACATACTCGAGACCCTTCAGCATTAAACATCCATTCCATGGTTTCCAGGGTGAAGCCAACAGCTAGACTGAAAAACAACAGTGATACCTTAAAATTCATTTTGAAAGCACGTGAAGAGATGCAGAATTTGTGGCATAACAATTAGGAACAGAAGTAATAGACCAGCCCTTCCTCAATCCCATCTAAAGTGCTTGTGATGCAATGAGGTACATCATGTTACACAGTCAGGGTATTCCCAGTGAAATAACACATTAAAACATGCTGGAAATAACATTAAGTAATGTCAAAGATGCCATTACCTTTGTGCTGAGCCAACAATACCTCAGAATAGCTCCAGAGGAGCAGGTACAGTGTAGATTAACATACATTTCCACAGTAGTGTTTTCAGAACTCATTCAGCTATGCCAGGTTTCAGAGCATTTTGGTGCAACATTCCATTTGCAATGGAATGAGGTCACAGGACCCCAAACCAAATGAGTATGACATTACTGAAAATCTTTATAGAAAAGTTTGTTTTCTAGCTTTCATTAGTACGTATAGAGGACAAGCACTGTGTTCAGCAGCACAGAAACAATACTGTCCTAAGGCCCATTGTGGTCATCCAATAGAAGCCACTTTCAAGAATTCTTTAAAAGCCTCTCTGAAATCTTACCTTCTCCTGCTAAGTATTTTGTAGTGCTTCTGTATTCACTGAAAAGTTATATTTACTGTGAACACCTGAACACAAAACCTTTTACCCAGTGTTTTTTTATATGCAAGGTGAAAATAGGAATTCCAACACATAGCTCTTAAACAGTCTTGTCATCAGCCTTTCCATTCAAAAATTGCATATTTGTTTTCAAATATTAGGCTTGTCTTTCTTAAAGGAAAGTTTCTGGTATTCTTAACATAGTTCAGTAAAATCTCACTTTGCACACAGTAAGTATTGCTAATTTTTGTGATGTGTCAAAATAAAGTCCTAATTTTTCTCATCAAATGTATCACTGTTTCACATGGAGGAGAAAGTGTTGCTTTTCAATATCTAAAGACATATGCATTAAATGATAAATCACAAATTTTCAGTATTCAAAAGTTAAGAATATGGACTGCATTAATATCCTCTGAGGCTCTTACAATGACTGAAATTCATTACTTATGTTGATGGACTTCAGTTGTTCTCCTATATTTCTCAGCCATATAAAAACTACTTTACCAGTCAAAGTTCAGTAACTACCCAACTACAATAATTCAATTTACTTTCCTGACTCCTAATGTTGTGGAAAATATGCAAATATTTTAAATTCCATAGTCAGATCCTCTAAGGTATTTTGATACCTTACTCCCTCTGGCTTAAAAAAAATAAGTAGAGACCATGTGATTTTTAAAGCTCTTAAGCATCAGAATGTGCTTGAACTAAAACACCTTTATGTACTCTTAACATCCAAGATTCCACAGAAAAAAATGCCAGGTTATCTAGAAACGAATTTCAGAACTTCTTTTATGATATTTACAGATGACATTAGGTCTGTTTTAGTGTGGAAGGCTAAGGTAGGCTGAAGATGCCCCTCTGCACCATCAATGTGGATGAAATTAGAGGGCAGGTGATCCTCCTGGCTGCCAAGCTCTGTGCACTGGAGAACATTATTTTGAAGCAAGTTATCTAATTCCTTACTACAATGGAGTATGTATTGACAAAAGCATTCCTTTCTAGTATTTTTCCATTATAAGCCAGCAAAAGGTTTATGTAAGAAAAAATAAAAGTTTACACTTGGTGCAGTAGGGTCAATTTTAAATTATCTTCTTAACATTTTGCAGGAATAAAACCAAAGTGAGATGAGATTTCCAGTAAAGTACTGGTTTTAATAGTACTTTTCCTATTCTTCTACATTAACATGTCACTGGGTAATTGGGCAAGTACTGTACTTGTCAGCAGCCAGAGGTATGTAACACCTGGAGCTGCCCTTATAGACCAATGTGAGGCAGATACTAGTTAAGCTTCTGGGATATTCTTCTGCAGAACTCATTCCAAAACTCTGGCATATTTACAAAAAGCTATTTTTCCTTTTTGACATGTACGAAATCTTTCTGAGTTTGTATTAAGATGACAAGTCAGGGTTTTTTTTGCCCCAACTTGAGATGTAATTTTAGCAGCTAAGTACTTTCCATACAAACCATCTTTTCATTTCTCATAAAGAGGATACAATACTGAAAGATTACCTTGGACAGAGGAGGCATACCAGGGTTAACCACTGCTAGGTATCATATTCTCTCTTTCACCACTTTTCCCCACATAATGATTCATAATGACCTGTGTGGATTCTAGACAGCAAATCATTGGGTTTTTTATGTTTTAACTGGGTTTTTTTTCTGTATTGAAATTTGATTAATTTACCAACAGCCCTCAAAACCATTGCATATCCCCATAGCAGTCCCTAAACCCTGACAGCATAAACAGGTATATATGCACATCCCCAGAACCTGTATGGCATGTTTAGGATGTTTATATTTAGTAACTTTCTGTTTAATATGGGATCTACTTTTCCTGTGTAGTAAAGCAATTACGTAATTAATAGTTATATTCAGACAGAATGGCTCAGGAGAGAAAAAAGAATTTTTAGGACAACTGTGTCAGACTGGAAAGGAAGTATGCATCAGTAATTCCCTTTCACATTTGATATTTCAGCTAGTATTAACTTAAAAATCCAAATATAAGCCATTAAGCAAAGCAATGAACAAAATGAAGACCAACCTTGCAGGGACAGTGATGAACTGAGAATAAGGACATTTGGGTTCAATTCCGAACTCTTCCCTTGCCAGTATAGCTTTGGGCAGTTCCTTTGTTGCTCAGTTCCTTATCTATTTAATAAGGATATTAATACTCGATTACTTCTACTCCTTTTGAAGGCCTCTTGAAGGCTTTTGTAGTAAAAAGTACTACGTCTGGTATCTGTAAAACTCAGAAAAATAGAGGCCTGCTTTTTGTTGAAAACACAAGAAGAATTAAAGAAGGGACTCACCATCAGAGAGTATGATCCACCATAGACCTGGTGAGAACTGCTGCTCAGTATCAGTCATATGGGGCTAGGAAATATGTAGTGCTAAAGATGACCCTTCAGAAAGCTTCTCTGAGCTTCTCTTAGTTAAAGGAATGACTTGTGAGAGCCAATATATATTGGGACAGGGATAAAAAGATCTAGTGAAAAAATTCACAATAGAACATTTGCCGGTCAAAACAAACAAAAAAAAAAGATGCTGCAAAATTTCATTGAGAAACACAAATAAACAGATATCAGTGCAATTTCTTATAACTAGTGGAAGTCTGATTAAAAATGTAAAAATTAAATCTTGTGTCATTTTGATATCCGTATTTCCAAACATATTGATTTTTAGAACTTCTTACTTTTTTAAAAACTTCAATTTTTTATCCTGGTTTATGAAAAACACAGATGCTGATCTATATAAATTCCTTGACCAAGAAATATTCTTTCTGTGGACATTTACACTTAAATGACAAAGCTTCAAGTTTCATTTGGGATTTGTTTTGGGCTTTTTGCAGGCCTTTTAAAAATCAGGTTTCTGCTGGATCTTGAATCAAGACCACTCAAGGCATTCAGGAATACAAGAACTGCTTATGTGCCACATTCTTCTTGACAGGAAATAGCTGCTGCAGGTGTGGAAAATATTTCCACTGCTCAGTATAACTTCCCTGACAATGCAGATGGTTCAAGCTTTAATTCATACTGTTTATGTACAGAAATAATTCAATGGATTGAAATGAAGTACAGGCGTTCTCAGGATCAAACCTTCACTACTAAGTATCTTAAAAGAAAGGAAATTACTAATTTTCATGCTTTAAAATTGACAGAGAAAGCCAAATGCAGCTCTTGTGCAAGCTTTAAAATTATTTTAAATGTCACTAAACTGTCTTAAGTCACGGCAAATCATGGGCAGTAATGTATGCTAAAGACAATGAACAGTCTGTATCATGTAAACCCTTCTGTCTCTAGAAAAGAATTTACTATTCTTACTATGTATATTATAGGGATAAAATAAAAAAAATAAATCTATTACTGCATTAGTGTACTGGATACATATTAAGCTGCTATGCTTGTTTTTTTGTAATATGTTTCTTTCTACCATAATGTATAACCTTGTGGAATAAAAATCCTATGCAAAAAGGAACTGTTCTTTACAAATGACAATTAATTAAATATTGCTTGTTGTATAATATATATCCTAATAGAACAGACATTTACAAGCATGCAAAATTGAGCAGAGAAATAAAACCCAGATGATTTTATAATTCCTATTTCAATATATATCTATATTCTGTAGGAAGTTTACTATGATTTCATATTGTGTCTCTATGCTTTAAAGATAAATGTTCCTGGACCAACCAAAGAGCTAAACATCATATATTAACTAAAAAAAGGAACATATTTAATGTAGTAAAAAGCTGGGTAAGTATCCTTGAACCTAATAATAGTGAGTATTTTGTAATATCAGTGATGTTTCAAATGAACCCCAGGATGGATTCCTGGAAAAATTGACAATACCCAGTAGCAATGTTAATACTGTCAGAAAAATAATAAGGCAATGAATGTTTCCAATAAGAATACACTTTGTTTCAATTTGGAGGCCACTAATAAAGGTAAATTTTTGCATACTCTGATAATTTTTCTCTAACAATGTATCTGTGCAGTTGCATGATCTTTAAGAATGTAATTAACCTATTTTTCTTGCTCTAATTACAAGACAAAAGATTTACATAGGTAAAAAGAAAAATGATTTTGTTTAGAAGGGAAATCCAGATTATTCCTGAAGCCTAATAAATCTGTTGCCATGACGATCAAAGGGCCTGCTCCTAGAAAACCTTTTATAATTTATTCACATGAGTAGTTCTTACTCACTGTGCTAGTTTGGACCTCTCCCATTCTGAGTGACCACTGTAAGAGATGAAGCCCAAAGTCATGGACTAAAGGAACTCAAGAGACATTTTGTGGCCATTTCTGGATACTTTACAAGGGTGGTCCATAGACTAAGGGAGTGATATCTGCATGTTATACGTAAAGATGGGAAGGAGGTTGGATAATGAGGATATATTGGATAGTGTGGTACCTGAGCATGATGTAAATGGTGTAGAACAAGGAATAGAGAATGTGCTGGCTTTAGATGGAGGAGAGTTAATTTTCTTTCTAGAAATTAGTATGAGGCTATGTTTGCTAGAAACATATTCACAATACAGAGAGGTTTTAGCTCTTGCTGAGCAGAGCTTCCTCAGTGCCAAGGCCTTTGGTGCCTCTCATCCCACCCCACCAGAGACTGGGCTGGGGCTGCACAAGGAATTCAGAGGGAACACAGCTGGTTAAGATGACCCCAAATGACCCAAGGGATATTCTGTACTGTATAGTGTCATATAAAACAGATAAAACAGTGTATAAAACACGGGAAAGACAAAGGAAAAGGGGAGAAGGAATGTTCAAAATCATGGCCTTTGTCTTTCCAAATAACCAGTACACACAATGGAGTCTGGCTCTTCCAGAGATGACTGAACACCTGCCTGCCCACGGTGAATGAGTTCATTGTTTTGCTTTGCTTGAGTGTGTGTGGCTTTTGCTCTACCTGCTAAAGAGTCTTTGTCTCGTCCATGAGTTTTCTCACTTTCACTTTTCTGGTTCTCTCTCCTGTCCCACCAGGGGGGAGTGAGCAAGCAGCCCTGCAGTGTTTAGTTTTCAGCTGGGGTTAAACAATAATATTCATGCAAGTTATTCCACTGATTGACATAGAACTGCTGATGTGAGGAGAGGTTTGCAATGGGCAACCTGAATTTAAGATGCAGTCCTTGTTCACATATAGAGTTGAGGTAATGACTTCCACAAGTAAGAGATTCTTTCTAACAGTCAAGACGATATTTATGGGTTGTGTTGTTCTTCAATTTTGCTTATTAGTTCTTACACTAGTCACACATTTTAGACAGTAAAGTACACAAAACTTCTCCTTCAATGCACAGGTATAAGTGTTTTGAACCTTTACTCCTAAAATCAAGGCTGATTCCTCTGAACCCTGTTGAAATACTGCCACATTACAATGTGTTTTTTCATCTGTGCTTCCTTCTGCTGCAGTGATTTGAAGTTGCATTACCATTCTCTTTAAAAACTGCCTTATGGATTCTTCCATCATACAAGGAGGAGATTTATTGGGAACTACCACAAAATCACATATTTTGAATAGTATTTAAGTTCTGATTCTTGTTCATGAGTCCTGCTGAGGCCTGGCTTTTATGACTTGGCTTTATTTATCCTTCCCATCCTGAAAACCCACTGCCAGGAACCTGTCATCTCCATACCCAGCTGCACAGGCCATGACAGCTGCCACACAAACCTGCTCCTGATCTTTTTCCAGTGCCAACAAAAGCAGATTTCCTCGGGGTTGCCCTCAGAGTGGAGGCAGGCCCTTACCACAGTTTACTTAAGAAGCATTCAACTTTCCAAACTCAGTGATCAACCAGGATGCGTAAGAAAAGACATATGTTTCACATCACCACTATATCTTCTTTTAGTTCTACCCTAATTTCTGAAACAGAGACACAAATAAAACAATCTTCCTGGAAAAGAAATCTGTTCTTCCATCTCAGTTTATTAATTGTGCAATTCCTGATCTGCTTGGCAATTTCTTAAAAATGACCCTGTGTATTTGTAAGTGGAGTAGTTACATCTTCTTGCACTCCCCTAGCACCTTTTATTCGGGAAGATGAAACCACACTACAGTTATTAACAAAAAATATCTTGCAATGCCCACTGAAGGTATTTCTAATAATTCTCAATACCCCTCTAATACATAGCAAAAAATACTTGATGTGAGAACATCCTGTATTGGATTTGTTTATTTTATGACCTGGGTAATAATTCACAGTGGTCATTTTCAGCTTTCTGACATGTGTAAGAGGATCTGCCTCTCACTGTTTCTAAAACACAGCATCCAAGTCCGCACTTGATAGTTGTCTCCCATGGAAACAAAATAGAATAAATCTTTTATACCTGCCAGTATTGCAGACATTCAAAACCTTTCTGAAGCTTTCATTACTAAAATAATATTACTCAGGACTGTTCTTATATTGATATATGATTTTTTCTACCTCCCATTTTTGCCTTCTAGTGGTCAGTGCACATCGGAGGTGAAGGGAAGGTATAGAGCCATGACCCCAGAGAAACAGACAGAGCAAGAGAAGGAGAAGGCAGGAGGAGGGGAATGGAGGGAGGGAAGGCAAAAGAGAGAGAAATGTCAAAGCAAATTCCTAAACATCCTCTTTAGCATGGAAATATGTACAATGCAGCTGCAGATGTTCCAGTCCAAGTGCAAATGACAGAACAGGTGTGCACAAACACACACACACAGAAACACACTGTCACAAAGCAAGGGAGAAAGACAGAAATGATCTTACAAAGCTGCTGCAGCAATCAGGACACTTGCTCCTAAAAACAACCATGCAAGCAAACATTCTTTTGTTATGTTTGTACATTTTTTTCAATTTTCATTTCACTATTGCTATTATTTTATACCACTCACCACATCAGAAAGATAGTTATTATTAAAAGGAAGGAAAAAGGCCTTACCATGCAGTGCATCAGGAAGAGATGAGAAGCACAGAGCATGCTGCAGAGATTAAGCTCAGCATGGCATTCAGATATCCTTTGGAATTGAAGAAAATTGTCCAACCCATTCTTCCTAACAAAGCGGACAAGTTTTCTCTAGGCTTGAATTTTTCACCAGAAGACAGATCCTTACAGTGCATTATATTTTCTTCTTCAGGAGATATATTTCCTCCAGTTAAGTTTCAGCTCTGCAATGCCATTTCCAATCAGCTCTAAGAAGTTCTTCATTCCCAGATTCACGGTGTCATCAGAGGGACTCCAAAGAAAATCAAAGAAGGAAAGAAAAAAAGAAAATAATACCTTACCAAAGCCCTGAAATTACTACACTGAAAAAGAAAATATATAAAAATCCCACAAGACCCCCTCTTTTACTCTATTATCTAGGTGTTTCACAACAATCTGTACTACTTCTTTGGTCTCATATATGCAGTGCTGATCATTTGTGACAAAGGAAGAGGCAAAAACTTTCCCAATTTACACATGATGCAATTTCATTGCTGCTGTTCAACTGTGTACTACCAAACAACCCTTTTCATCCTGAGGCGTCTTTAAAACCATCTGACAAAAACACCATCTATCCCTTTCCCTTCCCAAAGGATGTGAATATTAGAATTTCTAGAAGAGTGTTGAAGAATGTCTGACAAATAACCAAAAAATACAAATCAGATCTAAAAGCAAAAGCCTTGAAGCAGCACGCTTCTTGAGGAAGAAGGTACTTTGCCTGAAGAATCTGGGGACACACGCATTAAGTACCGTAGGGAAGGAGAAAGGGAAAAGAATGGTGGCTAACGGAGTGTTTGGAGAAGATGGGGTGGGATCGAATGGGTGTCAGGCAGGAGTGGGATCCTGAGTCACCCTCAGCCTCCTGCCTGCTCGCTGACAGCAGCTCGGGCTTTCCCTGCACTTTCTGCAAAGCATATTAATTGATTCTGGTTGCTGAGCAACTAACTCTGGGGAGCCACATTGACGGCTCCGGTTCCAGCACAGCTTCAGCAGCAGCAGCAGACACAGGGGATGGTCTCCCCCGCCTCTCCTCCTCCCGGGATCAGTCACCCTGCCCGGATTCCTTGGCTGCCCAGCAGGGAAGCTTTGCGAGGAAAAGAAGAAGCCCTCAGTAGTGCAGCAGGGAGGAGAGGCGGGATGCTCCCCCAGCCTGCGCTGCCCTGCAGGATTTGGGAGAGCAGCCCGACTTCACACGGACAGCAATGCCCCTCTGCCACCCTGCCTGGGGCCCTGGGCCAGCGGGGCTGGTAGCCACAGGAAACCCAACCAGCTATATCGACAGATGAGTGAATCAGGGTGGTGCAGCCACCTTCTGAAAAGCAAAGATCAAGACGCAAGATATTAAAACAACAAGAAAGTCCCACAGTTATCACAGAAACACAGAATATCCTGAATAGGCAGGGGACCACAGGGATCATCAAAGTCCAACTCCTGGCCCTGAACAGGACATCCCCAAGAATCCCACCATGTGCCTGAGAACCTTGTCCAAATACTTCTTGAACTCTGTAAGGCTGATACTGTGACCACTGCTCTGGGAATCCTGTTCCAGTGCCCAGCCACCCTCTAGGTAAAGAACTTCTTCCTAATATCCATTCTAAACCTCCTCTGATACAGCTTCATGTCATTTGCTCCGATCTTATGTGAGTTTCTAGCTGAACATATGGCCACTTGAGCTCTGTCCCTGTAATAACAGAAACTATTGCTTATTCCTGACCTCTTTATCATGTTGAACTTCAGACAGAGCAGACACTTATCTGGCTGAAAGGGTGCAGTCTAAACCAGAACCACCATGCAGAGGAATTGCCTAGGTGTCTTTGACACTGTTTTTGATACTGCAAAAGGGATATCTTGGACAAAACCATGTAATTGCTTTAACTGATACATTTAAGTTCCATGGGAGAGCAAAGCAGCAAAGAGACCATTTAGTTTTGGTGCACAAAAGAAATGAGATAACTGAGCAACTGGAGCTGGCTCAAAGGGGTTTCTCCGGGAGTGCCTCGACTGATGGCCCAGTAGGAGCAACAGAGGATTTCTGGAAGGTTGATGCCAAGGGGATGGATACTGAGCAGGGCCAGACCCCTGCAAATTGCAGCAGGGCTTCCACTGACTTCTGTGGCTCTAGAGTCTGAAAGAACTCCCCAAAACACCACAGTGTCTGAAAGAGGACATTTCCCTTGTGGTGTATAAATCCTTAGTCAGATCAGGGCATTTGTTCAGCACTGACTAAGTTGTCTTTCTGTTGCACAGCAAAGATGTAAGAAATGAAAAGACCTCAAGATTTCTCTCCTCGTGACCTGGCAGTGAGTACAACACTAGATCTTGGCCAAACTGCTCACGCATGATTACTGTCAAAGATCTGAGCTAGATCAGCTTTTTATTCTGTTATAGTGATAGGATAAGTTAAAGGGCAAGGCCCTGAGAACTGCCTTAGCTTGCAGTCACAGAGCAGAATTATCTAATTCTCCCCTTGAAAATCTCCATCTTATATCTAGTAAGCCCTATTTAAGTGGCAAACACTAGGTCTTTGTGAAAAGGGACTGGTTATCTTAAGGAAGTGAGTTACTTTTCTGGCAGTAGCTTAGCTGCATCACACTGCTTTCATGCTTTATAAAGAAAGATCTACAGTTTAGCCTAATTTTCTTAGCAAAGCCAGATGTTTCACATATATTCAAAGCTCAGGAAGAGCCATGAGATCCTGTTAGCAGAGCTGCCGTATGAAGCAGATTGCAGAACATATTCAGTTCATCCAATATGTTTATTGATATGAGCATATACTGGGAATTCCTTATTCCCCAAGTACAACATCCAGAGAAATATGGGAACATTTAGACTAAGGCAATGAAGAGAGGTGGAGAGATTTCACAAATTCTTGCAAAGGAATTATTAAGTCTATATGAATGTATTTGACAAAACACATAATAAAGAAAGATTTCTTTCGGCATGATAAGTTGCAGTTGTTTTCTTTCCACTATTACTCCTTTACATTCCTGGTGGTGCCCATTTATATCCCCAACAGTACAATCTTTAAAAAGTGTGACAACAAAGTATTAATATTTTAATGTGCTTTGTTTGGTACTTTATTTTTGCAAGGCAGAATACCAAACAGTGTTGAAGTTCTTTCTAGTGGAGAAAATATCATTAGATGTTTTAGGGAAGGGCAGTTTGAAGGGCAAAACAGTAAAACAAAACAACTGTAGAAAGAAAGCAAGTCAACAACAGGTGATTTCAAAATGAAAGCAAATAGCATGTAAGAAGGAGCTATCACATATTTAAAAAATTTAGGAGAGGTAGGTTTAAAGATGTCAACATCTGTGCAACTTTTTACCTTTCTTTTTGGAAAATGCAAGGCTGCTTAGATAAAATTCAGTCTCTTACAGAAAGCAAGTACAGTATCTCTCTTTCACTTACACAAGACTTGAATTTAATCTCACATAAATGCTTTTTATTATTCATTGAAAAGGCTGACTAATGCATATGTTCTATTCCTATTCCATTTTTTATGTATCTTTTCTCTTCTCACCTTTATATCCTTTCAATAGTACCATTATCCTCTTTGAGAAAATAGGTGTCCTGTGAGTCTGAGGACTAGAGCAAGCTAGGACTGAGTCAGCCCTCATTCCCTGAGGGAATGATACAGCTGATATCCCATGAAAACCTGGCAGCACTCTCCCTGGTAAAGCCCTTGAGCCAGACAGGACCCCTACTACAGGACCTTGGGCACCAAAATAACAGGGACGTGAAACAAGTCAGGGCACCAGGTTGGGCAGAAACCCATTTCTGATCTTAGACTCTATTGCCAGGACCTGATAGTGAGAGAAAGTCTCCAGGGAGAAAAATGGGAGAACTTCTGTCTAAATTTTCTAGTCCAGAGTGCAGGTAAAGGCCAAGTGGAAGGATGGCATTTGAAAAATGCAAGTGAGAGCTGCAGCAAGCACAAAGCAGTGGCTGAGGCCAGGGAAGCGGTGCCTTTCTCTGGAGTGAGTGGATGGCTGTGCTGCAGGGACAGAGGGCATTCAGGGTGGATGGGCTCCTTACTGTGCTGGACAGTTACTCTCCTCTACCCTGAAGCGCAGCAGAGGCCCCTGGTGACTTGGGAGACGGGGGCACAGACTGTCAGACATTTAAGAATTTGAAGCAGAAAAATCTCTTGGGAATCTCCCTGTAAGTCAGGAGCAGGGACGACTAGAGAGCTGGAAGCAGAGGTGCACCAGCCTTGCTCTTTGTGTGCTCAGACCACTTCTGCAGTGCCTGCCAGCAGCAGGTGCCTTCCCATAGCACAGTGCAGAGGCCACCAAGTGACACGGGAAACCTCCTGCCCAGCTGACCCAGCTGCCTGCCACAGTGTGGTCCAGACACTGACAGCAGATGAAACGGCTTGCTTCCCAAAATAATAGCCCTCATCACAATCATAGCTTAATACTATGAAGACTATCATTTTATTCCTTGCAAGCCACACCTTTTCGAGTATCTGTGATTTGAGAAGTGAATTAGATATTTAAATGCAGTTTTGAGTGTAAAAGAGACAGTAATTTTAACAGAAATGCAAAGATGTGCCTAGATAATGAAAATTATTTAACATAGGAAATAAAAGGTACCATTCAATTATTAACCAAATTTTGATTAAAAACTTGTGAAAATTATTTGCAAGTAGGTGTTCTGGGCATGTTTCTCATTTTGACCTTTCCACATCCTGTGTCACATTTGCTATTCCATCAATTACAGCACAAACAACTGAATTGATTTTTTGCCTTTTTAGTTTAAATGCCATAATACATGCAGGAGAGTATCAGCTTCAGTGAGTGTATTTCCAGGTCATCAGCAATTAATTGAAAAATCTAACCATAAGAAATAGACCTTCATTAAAAAAAAAAAATCCAAAGCATGACAGAGGATGCACACATAATTTCCATCTATCTGAAGAATATTTAGCACTCCTAAACCAAATTTTTAACATATTTTAAATATATTATTAGTCTAATAATTATTTTTCACATTTTATATGGCAGCTGGTCTCTTTCTTTTTGTATTTTCCATCAATACAAGTCAGACTAGGATACCATGGTTGTCAAAAACTTACAAAACTAAGAAAATAATACGTGGTAAGTAAATGATAAGTAAAGACAGTTAAATGAAAAAAAATTAATGTTTGTTATTCTCTTTATTTTTAAATAAATACTGCTTTACTACAACTTAACTGCCAACTGACTAAAAATTGATAAAAAGTTACAGCTTATGTTTGATAAATGCTGGGTTTGCTCATACTTTCATAAGTTAGTCTGAAATAAATATTAGTGGATCTGACTTGTATTTCATTCATGGAAAAATAAACCTCTTACATTCCCTGATTTCAATGAAATCACCCTTAATTTACATCAGTGTAGCGAGTATAATCGATTGCAGTACTAATTTTTGTTCATTGCAGAGTTAGCTTCAGTTTAAATTTGTTATGTACCAGTAATACAGCAATGCTTCCTTACATCACCCTAGCTCTAAAAATAGTATTTCAATATTGCTTTATTAAAAATGTATGCACAAAAAATGTGACTACCTGGCTAGCAGCACAGCCATTTTCATTGCAGAACATATATACACTAATCATCTTTTTTTCTTTAGAAAAAGAAAACCTGTTTTGAAATGAACTTCTTAGCATGAATTAAATATAAATGAATTATTTCAACCCATTTAAAAACTGACATCTTGACCTAGACTTCCATTTTGTGCATGCAATATGCGGAGGTAGTTGTATTTTTTTGGGGAAGTCATTGATATTGAACACAAGTTAGATGTTGAAAGAGAGAGTTTTATCCTAATCCTCTGAAATAGGCAGAAAAACACTCCCTGATTTCTATGGAAAGATGACTGAGCTGTGTTCTTAGGAGACTCCTCCAGTCTCAGACAGAAACTGCTTAGCCTGTTGCACTGAAGTGGCAGCCTTGCCCCTCTAAAGCTGCTGAAATGGTCTGGTTCTGTGCTTGCACTGAACCACTCCAGAAGACGAGTGCTGCGTTCTGAGAGGCGATGATGTGTTTGCAGTGTCTGTGCTCCAAGTGGAATCTCATTAGAAAAGCAGCAATCTTGCTGTACAGCCGTGTAGTAAGCCAGGACATGCAATGCATGAATTCATTGAATCCCAAGGGTGATCATCTGCCTGAAATTCTTTTCTAGATAAGCATGTTCACACGTGACAAAAAAAAAAGCTCTCAAGCAGCAACAGTTATTACTGCTGAATAAATATTCACATTATTTCTCAACAGGCAATACACCCTCTGGGCAAAAAAATAATAGTATGCTAATGAAGGATTAGACAGACATGGGCCAAATTAGTCCTACTACAGTTCTGTTAAGCTCTTGGGTGTGTATTACATGACATTACTATTTAATACCATAGACCAAAACTTTCTCTCTCTTTTTTTTTTTCTTCTTTTCCCCCCCTTCTTATTTTTCTTTATTGTTTGTTTGGTTTGGGGTTTTTTTTCCCTTTAACAACTTATGTGTAAGTTTCCTTTCCTGGGTTAACTTCCAAGCGTTAAGAAAAGTAACACAACATGAATATTTATATGATTCACGCCTAAGACTCTAAATTACTACACAGGATGCTGCTAGAACTAATGTTGCATAGCAGCCAAAGTAGTCCTAAACATTATTCAATACTCCAAAACATACAGTATGGGTGTTGTCATGATACTGCACAACATTTGAATTAACACACCTTGAGGAATGTGACAGAAGCCAGATTTAACTAGCAGCTGGCACTTCTATTCTGAATACAGCTGATCTCCAGAATACCAGTATTCTGACTGGTAAAACCCCCTAAATGCCTGTTCATTCTTTGCTTCACAGAAGACTCAGCAGCCAGTTTGGTTTTCCTTTCATCTCTAGCAGAGGTGTCTTTGTAAGCACCCTTCTAAAGCCACTTACAACAGCACAGAAAGTCTCTCAAGTTTAACAGAAAGTTCCCCTTAGGTTTTGGGGGAAAAATCTCTGTCAGCAATCCTCTGCCAGGCTCCTTTAAGTCCTTCCTAAATAGTCACTCCATTGATTGATATTTTGAAAGCTTTACTGACGAATAAGGTCCTGGTATTCGGAAGGATTCCATAGAGTTAAATGATACCAGCAAAATACACAAATATAGATCCACAAGGTACACTGAGCTGCCTTCTCTTAAAAACAAACAGAAAAATAACACAAATCAAAACCAACCTGAACACGTTAACTCTTTATGATATATCTATTTCTTAAATATCTCAATTGCTTTCAGGCTTTTCCTTGGAGCTGGTCTCTGTTTAATTAATTAATCACCATATTTGCACATCTTGAATGCTTTGTTTTAATGTCTCACTCCCTTCTGTGGATTTCTCTGCTGTGAGATTTTAATGAGAGCCATTTCTCATGTTTTTATGCAGAATTATTATACAGAGGAGAAAGTGATAATAACTCAGTCTTCTCTTAATTACACTTCTAATTATTCTTAGAAGTTTATTTATAATTGTGTCTGCCAGCAGGATTTGTTTCAATTATCATAGTCAGATTGGAAATGGAGCTTAAATAAATTCTTTCTGCAAACAACCATAGTTTAAAACAAGCAAACAAGAATTATTAATTTTTATTTTTAACTCAAAATACTTTCTTCCCTGATAGTTATTCTTGTAAACAAATATCTTAGAGAATAATTTAAAATTTTTGCCCTTCAATACTAAAAATACATAAGGTAGCAAATGTTCTCAGAGGACACAAAAAACTTAATTAAGACAAAACCAATTTATGGTCAAAGGGTCTTTTTTTCCCCCCTAAATGGTAATAAGGGCTTTTATGTTAAAAGTCTTCAAATAGGAAGCCTTACCTCTAGAGGCACAGCAGTGCCATTACTCAAAGAGAATAAATGTTCTTTCAAGGGTGAATGGGAAAGAAATATCTATTTTTGATGCTGTTAGATTCCCACTTGCAAGATAGGAAAACCCTTGTTTACCACAGTATTTCTAAAATAATGCAGACCTCATCTGAAAGGATGCCCAAGGATCTCAAATCAGGAAAGGATCCAAAACAAGGATCTCAAATCCCTGTTTTCAGGGAAGAACTGTTCAAAAAAAATCATCTTTAGAAAATACAATCCTATACATATTATTTCATATTTCATATGAAATAACATTATTTTAACCAGAGTAATAAATCTAGAAGTAATTATAGGATGACTGAAAGACATTTAAAAGTGGATATTTCAGTATGCATGGATAGTTGATATACACATTCTCTTTCAATAATATTAAATGTATAAAAGTTAGGGATTAATTTGGAGTGAGATTCATATCTTGGCTATGGAAAGAAATAATAGCTATTGTTAGGTAATGGATTTGTAACCCGACAGACAGAAAATGACAATGTGCTATACTGCATGTCTAAAATCTAGAGACAAACAGCTTGCCTTCATATCAAACACGTTTCCCTTCGACACTGGTCCCCTGCAAGCCCCTGCTCCCTCACCAAAACGAGCACGGGGGGATAAGCCTGTGAGACTTACCTGTTTGCCTTCAGAAGATGAAGTTTAAAGCATCAAAGTTCTCGTGACAATCAGCCACTAGCACTTAGCTTATGTGGAAATAATCATATTCTTCCATCTTTCAGCTTTCTCAGCAAGTAAAAGCTGGTGATGGATGCCAGCAGCCTTGTTAAAATATCACTGTAATCCGTTCAAGCTCTGGAGATTGCTTAGAAAACCAAGTCATAAACATGCAGTGTCTATAGCTTCACAAGCAGCTCAGCGTTTTCCAAGCAGGTACACGTCTTCCTTTTCCAGTACTGTACTCCACAGAGCACTCGACCTATCTTCATTTGGGTAGAAAGAACACAGTTGTTGAAAGTAAATCCTATGTGAACAGAAGTGTTCTATGTGTTTGCTTTCTCACATCAATAGTTATTATTTTAGGAAAGGAGACACCCTTTATGTTTTTGGTTGCTGCTGTTCCCTCATCAAGAAAAAAAGAATTAAAAAAGCTTCAAACAGAAAAGCAAGAAGCAAAGAAGAGGATACAGCAGTTCAAGAAGCAGCAGGCAAGGATGGGTGTCTTGTGATTGCTTTGAGTTAATACTCCTCAGGGGGAGTTGAAAAAAGCACAAATACAGCAAAATCTGTCTTACAGAGTAAAAATCTGTTGTATAAGCCAGTGTCTGGCAAAGTAAAACAGCGTGTGCATTTACTCCTTTAATTTCTAGCATGCCAGAGTGCAAAGGAAATTGGTAGCTTTCTGTTTACTAACAGCAAACAGGTAGGAAGGAGGAAAGAAAATTCAGTATATGTAACTACCCTAATTGTTTCTGCTCTCCTGAGAAATGCATCAGATCTATTGAGGCTGTGTATGTGAAAGCAGTATTTATTAGTACCACAGAACATTTTATCATCATCAATATTTTCTGGAGCATATGTGGAGGATAAACAATTAAAAGTGTTGCATCCCCTAGATACAAACAGCACATTTGTGACTGGTCTTCCTGCAGCTTAAATATAACAGGTCTTTGGGCTCTCTGGAAAATATGAATGTGAAGACTCCTACAGGAATTGTAAGTACTGAACACTTTGGGGTAACTGACCTAATTACTGGCACCAAGTGATGGGAACTTCAGCCTAAAAGCCTTCATTAAAATCTCCCTGAAACCCATTAAAATAGATTTTTAGAGGCTGTGGATGAGGACTGTTGCCAGCTGGCTCCTTTGTCCCTGGGCATCAAAACACAGCTAGATCACAAAGTCACCAAAAACAACTTGGAAGGAGCTGGTCGAAACCCTGCTCTGACCTGAAGTTGTCCTGGATGTGACAGTGTGATGCTGGGTCTGAATATGCTCAGATAATATATGCAGCACAAACACATGCCTGTTCCCTTCAGGGCCAAAAAGAAAACAGTCCATTTATTTGTATGTGAGCCCAGTCACAGACCAAAATGCCACTGAACCAAATGCTATTCAAGCATAAAATAAAGAAACTCCTCAGCTGCATGAATTTACTGTCCAGCTGTCACCTTTCATACTTTCCACACATATTACCCACCTGCAGTGCCACCAAATCTTGCAGAACACAGCATTCTTGACTTTAAAGCTTTCTAGTTATTAACCCTGCCATACTTTGGGTCACTTTTCCCCTTAGCAGAGCTTGATCTAGCCCTTTTCAATCAGTGAAAACATCATATTTTGAAAAACCAATTATCTCCTATTTCCATTGCCCCTTGTTGTTAGAGAGGCTGGAGTCAAAGTGCATCTGTGTTATACACTGAAAATATGAAAAGTGGGGAAAAGAAACAGAGCCATGTTTCTTGCTTAAGCTCTGAGGAACTGCACATGCCAGATACAGCAAATACCACATCCTTGGCACAGAAAAAATCATTGATCACTCAGAGCTTTGCCTCAAAATGCTGTAGCACTTAGTTTGTATATTCCTTTCTTTTCCATAGTCACAATTCTGCATTTTGCTGCAATCTGTTTGCAGATGACACGTTCATAGAAAACTGCCTTCCATTGGAGGGAGCTTTAGGGGCTGATCGTGTAAGGGAAGTATTTGCTCTAATGTTCCTGAGCATTAGATATGCTAACTACTCTCTTTCTACATCTGATGCCCAGGTGGAAGGCAAATACTCTTTCTAGATGTGCAGCAAACCCACTGACTCTGGAACAGCCACAGATAGGAAGGTGAGAACACAGTTTTTTTGAGCATTGAAGAGAAAATCCCAGCCCAGGGCCCGGTCCAGTAGCTTTCAGTGATATCTTGAGTTGTACCAACTCCATTCAGACCCTACTGGGTCACTAAGAAAATAGCCCTCTTCCTTGTCAGCTTTGCACTTTGGTTGGGTGTTTGAGCCTTCCCATTGACAGAGGGCTGCTTTCCAGAGCACCACTTGCAGCATCCTTGTGATGAAAAGGCAGTAAAGCAGCAATTGCATCATCTAACACAGCACATGCAAGCAAACTGCACTTCCACCCACAGAGAAACTGCTGCTGGTGCAGCACTCAGTGCTTTTTGCACACCAACAAACACTGGACTGAAACTACAGATGAGGGGCTACTCCAGCACTGCCACTGCAATAAAGTCTCTGCTGTTATATGGCAGAAATCTCAATGCACATCCTGTTTTCATCCCACATTTGACTTCTAAATATGCTTGCAATGCATTGTGTATTTTTAGCATGGTTCCTATTTTGGATTACCAGTCTGAGAAATCTTTGAAGAGGTCTGATGTTGAATGAACCTTTGAAAGACTGGTGCATTTTAACATTGGGCAGTAGGAGAAGAAAAAATTAGAAAGACAGATATAAGGTATTAGTTTCTTCTTCCAGAAACAGAGGTCAGTGGCCATGAGATTTGTCACTATCTTGTTAAGCATCAAGAACTTCAATGTTTTGACACTGCAAAGTGCACCTGCCTCTGGAAATTATTTTGAATGTCTGAATTATCCCTTTTCCATCAGATACAATAATCTTTGTGCAAAAATATTTGCCTTATATTCTGTGCAAAACACTTCCAGCAGTCAAAGATACATTTTGGGAATAGAGGTCAATGTGTGTATGTTCCAAAGGTAGGATATTAATAACACTGGAAGATCTATAGTTTTCCATGAGACGTGGCATTTCAGCTACTGACTGTAAAAAATTGAATTTGTTCCAGGGGTTGTTTTTGCATAGGAAGGTGACACTACCCTTGCAGAGGACTTATGGGTATTCCCCTCTCATCCTGTGAGAGTCTGACTGTCCCAGGAAGGACTCTGAGCATCTTCAGTGCTTTTTAAAGGTCAGAAGGAACTAAATGAGGGTATACAATCTCCTCAAGGAGGCAGGATCCTACCAAGCACAACATAATGCTGTATTGTGTCATCTGGATTTTCTTACATACTATACCATCATGAAAAAAGCCTTTGACAGACTGGGATCAATTAATTTTAGGAAATACGTGCATCTCCCCAAGCACCGAAGACCTCCAAATATTCTTTGAAAGTGTATCCTGCTCAGAGAATCCTCATCAAAGCAATTCTCTCTCTGTATCCTGTCAAGTTGTTTTCATTAAATAGTGTATCCTGCATGATTTCCTTGGTGAAATATAATCAAATGGTGAAACAGTCCCAAGACCAAAAACAAAATACTAAAAAACATAACTATGAAAAGTTAGCACTGTCCAGGGTGCAAAGCCTTGTGAGAAGGAACAATAAACAAGAAACACAAAGATAAACAGAGGTGGAAACTGGTGTCTTTAACAATAACATTACTTTTATTTCTAGCCAGATATGTAGATCCTGATGCACTCTGTGCATATCCATATTCATATCTGGAATAAATTTATTTGTGCTTAAAGAACAAGTCTTAGTACATGAGATTGAGGAAGCTGAGTCTGCAGTTCAGGATCCAGTTGTGGCTTAAGTTCAACCAGATTTTAAAATAAAAATTTGTGATCACTTCTAGTTGTAGCAGCAGCAGCAAGAGATTAAAGAACTGTGTTTAATTTTGATTAAGCTCAAACAGTTCTTTTATGTCAGATGTGAAATTGATTCTAACACTGCAAAGCTGGACGGGCTGCCATTGGGCTATCTGGTGTTCCCTGTAAAAGAGTAGAACCTGTATTTAAACATATCTATATCATGCCAACACGTGTCAACATGAATCTAAACTGACAAACAACATTTTATTTATTGTCCTGTGCTCAGTACAAGTGCCCAAATATCTAAGCCAAGCTTGAGAAAGAGGCAGAACTTTTTTCATGGTTAAGAGAAAGAAACCCTCTTTCAAAGGAAAATTATTCTGGTCTTTCAGCTTCCTTAAGAGAAGGTTACAACACATTCCTTTCATACATCACAAATGTGATTAATGGGGGAGTACTGTAATAAACTGCCAGGATATATCGAGACAATGTCATTTTTTTCCTCAGACTTTCATGAACTCTATAGGGTCCACTCTGAAGTGAGCCAGGTACTTTAGCTCTTGGAAAAAAAAGTTCTAAACTGCTCGATCACCCCTCAGACCCCTAAAAACTAAAGATAAATTACAAAATGGAGGTGAAACAGAAAGAGGATGATTGAAGGCCAAATCAAGGATAAAACTAATGGCAGAAAGGCTAAGGACAGGGATAAAAAATAGACATGTAGGGGAAAAAAGGTCTATAGGAAGAGAGTTAGAGGTATAGGATGAGGAGGCAAATGTATGACAGCATTGCAACTCATGTAAAAAGGTCAAAGGTGTGAAGCAAACAGCCTGGGATCCTGAAGTCAGGTAAGAAGGCAGAAGATGCCCCAAAACTGTGATTTGATCATGTTATGGAATTAACTGCCGAGGCCAAATTCTATTCTGATCCAAACCTTGGTAAAAATTGGGGGTGGTGGGGGTAGTGTGTGTGAGGAAATAAAAGTGAGAATTATTTTAATTTGATCATCTTTTTGAACAGTTTTCGTCTTTCTGCACTAAGGTTTTACTAAGATTTCTCACTGAGGGCAATTCTTTCAGCTGTTGTGTATTTGTTGCATGACATAGAGGTGCCTGGGATATGGATACCTAGAACCAAACTACTTTCTCACTGAAGACTGAGTCAAGTTCTTGAAATCTGAGCTGGAGCAATTTCAGAAAATACTGCCTCACCCTTTCAATGCCATTTGCAAATTGAAAGTCACCACCACCAAGCTGCCAAAGGAGCTGTTTAAGCTATGTAGTTTTGCTCTGCATTGATATGATTAGCTATGATCTTATGGGTGGTTACCCATAAGATCTCTCCTCTGACCAGAATGGCAACTTCCAGCTTGAAAGTATGCAAAAGTTGAGAGTGGTAGCTTTTCAACTTCTTTTGACTCCCCAGACCACACCAGTTTGTATTTTTCATTGCTTCAGTTTTAATAACATTCGTTGTTTTCCTCCAGGTGCTACTCATTCAGTGAGTGTAACTGATGTCCAACCAGAATCCCAAAGGGATCACAACCATGGGTGTAATGGCAACAAGTGTGGAACTATTATATTTTACAAATATAAGCTTATAGGTTAATTCAGGTAGGAGGGAATCTCAGGAGGTCATCTAGTGAATGTTTGACTCTGACCCAGTTTTGCTCGCTTGTCAGAAGTACCCAACTTGCTTCCAAGCTTAGCTGTAAGAGAAGATTTTTACTTTTGCCCATCTTGAACAGATGGGAAAGACTTTGTTTTATTTCTTCTCAATTTTTTCTCTGACTGCATTCCTTTAGGAAAAGACAGTGCTTAAATATTATGAAGGTACTACAATCGTTCTCATTGCATGCTAGACTGTAAAGTTCATAAAACAGAAATAAATGAATCACAAATATCTTATCTCCACTTCTGTCTTGATTCATGCATTCCATGAGGAAGATTTTTAGGGTTGTAAAGAAAAGATCACATATGGAAGATTCAGTCTAGTCATCCATTCATACAACATTTGCATTATACAGCACCTGCTACCAGTTCTTTCTGCTGAGCACTTCAAAGGGTACGTGCAGTGATATTTTTTAAACTTTGAACAAAAAGAATGTTTGCATCTCGTGTGACTCATTAACTCGACAGAGCCATAATATATCAATCGAGCTACATGTGGAGAGGACTATAATAGCACAATGAGTCTGTAGTCCTATTTCTAATTAACATGGCTTAACTAGACACAATGAGCAATCTCACAGTGTAAGCATACTCCTGTGACAGTCATACAAAAAAGAATCTGGAAGAGTTCAAAGGATTTCAGTCCAAAACCCTGATTATTTTTCCCATCATCATAACTCAGTTTCATTTCAACTTGCAGCATTTGAAGGGAGCACTCAAGAGCAGTATTGGAAGATGAGGGCCAGTATCACCATTACCCACATGCAAAACAGACATAACATTTACTTCCCACAAAAAGACATTGTGATGTTTTCTTTATCATTAATAAAATGCCTTGCAATCCACACATGGAAAACGCTGTCTAAAGTCAAACACTTCTATTCATAAGAAAGCTTTTGCTTTTCAGTCCACAGGTAGCCACTGATTTGTTTTGCTCTTTCTTTTTCCTAGAGAATATTCTGTTGTTTAGTCTTTGGTTTGTACTTTTATCCTCATTTTTGCAACCAGACAACACTGGGTTCCGGCACAATGCTTTGCACATTTGCCATACTGAATTTTAAAGAGCCCCACCATTTTTTGAAATCAGGAAGCAAAATTTCAGTTCTGAAAATGCTAGTTCCATATGCATTACAAAATAGGAGGTTTTAGGCCTGCAAACTCACAATCTGCACCAAAAAGTAACACTACTCGTCTCTAGTCTATGAGATGTTTTTATAGCTATACTATTTTTTAAATATCTCTTATATTTATCCAAGAACAAAAAATCAGGGACTTAAGCAAGGAATAAATAGTACTGTTACCCATACCTGCACTGTACCAGCACTTTGTCAGGAGCAGCTATTCTGAATCTTCTATCCTGAGGCATTAATGCAAAGGTCACAGTAACTTGTGCTCATGAAAGATCGTGTGGTCTTTCCCATAAGGTTCAGGTGACAAATGCAGACCTTGGACAAAATTCAACTCAGGAAATTGCCTTCTAACTACGTAAAATAATTTCTACAATTCCAATTGAGTAATGTATTTTTCTCTATGCTCCATCTTAAGCTCCTGTTCTTGGGCAGCCTCCAGTAACATGAACATTTTACACAAGAGTTGTTTTGAATTCTAAATACTCCTAAATAGTTAAATTTCATTAAATATTTTAGCAACTGGTTTCAAAGGAGCCATAAAAGCTCAAGTTTTTCTATTGCTGTTTTATGTTGAAGAATTAATTTCTTGTGCTAACACAGCATTTTCCTAAACTCTGTATTTAACTTCCCAGTTGGTAAGTTCTGATTATTTTTATTTATTTTTCTCCTACATATGTTGGAAAAGAACTTCTTTCATAAGCTATCTCATTAGGATCTGATTGGGAATTCTTATCATATGGAAAGAAGGCTTGTTTCTTTGCTTTTAGCACAGCAGATCTAATTGACAATATATTTTTAGTTGTTTACCATAAAGCTGAATTAGTTAGAGAAGAACAGTGGTCAAAGGCTAGATACTTTCAGCTGTTTGAAAATGTAAGCAGAGTCCCTGAATTAGCTTGTAATGCCATTATGAGCCTGAAACTTACGGGAAATATTAGGACTAAGGTTCTGTGAGTATTATGGTTGAAGGTTTTGGAAAAACTTAACTCAGCGAAGACTCCAGGAAGCATAATCCATACTTGTGTCCCACAGTAATTTCCCAGCTGAGCGTTATCTGCTTCTCTCCAACAGCAGCCCCTGGGCAGTGACCCTTCTGAGGGGGCCCTGGGTCTCAGCCAGCTCTGTTCCAGTAGCTTGAACAGGATGAGGTTTATAGCCAGTGAAGAGGGGTTGGCTGTCTCAGTGCACAAGGAGTCTCACACTAAATCACTGGTAGCAGATTTTGTTTTGTAGACACATGCCAACACCTGTTGGAAATTTCAAACAGTTCCACAAATGTTGAATGACTTTGTTCTAGAAGATGTATGTTTAAAGGCTAGACCTTTTGTAAAAACATAATTCCCATGCTTCACTTGTGAGTTTTCCTCTGTATTATAACATCCAGTACTGGATGAAAAATATATTTCTATTCTGGGAAGAAAAATTATGTGCTATGAAGACATAGCCTGTAAAGTTCTTCTCATCTGTGTAGGCTTATTTCCTTCTAACTGCATATATTTTTTCTGCAGCCAGTTTTAGCTAATCATATTATTCTCAGCTAAGTTACGAAGTATTTTTTTTATCAAACAGCTGCCACCAAATAGCCTTAAAATGGAAGATTAAAATCCTCAAAGTCAGTCAGTGACAACATTATACTTGCATATACAATCTTAATACAGCCACGGGTGTAGCAGTTTTGAATGTCATTTGCATATACTATTTCCTCAGCATAGGATCTTCTTATGATCTTGAAAATATATGTGAAACAGCAGAAAATAAAGACCAGGTATTATTTTCAAAGATAAATTAAAGGAAATGGAAAAAAATGTTTGTCCACATGTTTTGAAACACGATATATTTAATACATTACTTCTAACCTGTGCAAGTGAGGTTGGGGTGTGGGGAGGAAGGGAGAACTGGAGGAGTCCTGGGATAATAATCGTATTTTAGAGGATTGATAATCTATGAGGAAGGTGCCATTTACTAGAAAATATCAACTTGTAATTACAATATGATGCAATAATTACACTATGATAGATACACAGTAAGCGGCATGCTCAACAGTCCTCTTTGGAGGAAGTGTAATATTTATCTCTTTATCAGGAAGTGTAATGTTCTGGATGTTTAACTGTTCTTTCAATAATCTTCTATATCCAAGATTGGTTGGGATTTGTTTCTTCACAGTTTTAGTGGTCTTCTAATAATGTTTTGTGTTGTTTTGTTTTGTAATTTAATGTGTTATACGCATGCTCATGAGGATGAAAAAATCAACTAGGAATATTTTCACAAAAATATATTTTACTTTATAGAGTGAGGAATAATTTAACAGGTATGAACACAAGCTAAGAACAAATACCTAGTTCTGTAATTTATCTAATCTCTGACACTGTATTTCTCTTTCTAAACATCTACTGTACAAACTTTTCCCAACCAGTTCTTATAAAGAACAACACCATTGCATGGGTGATCATTATTAAGAGCTATAGTTCTGATTTAAACTGTTTCAAGCTGAACAAAATGAAGCAAATTATTTTCTCATTTGTACTGTTATGCAAAATTTTCTTAATAAGTTATTGTTTAGTGGAATTTCACAAAGATTTTGTGATGAAATCCAGAACATGGAGAGAATCCTCATTCATATTGAATTTACAGAAATGTTTCCCCCAATATGCCCATTTCTTAAAATGCTGTTCATCTCATACCTTACACTTTCGAGTGCATAAATATCAGAAAGTACAGTGATATTCACAACTAAGCCAAAGAAAATACATAGTTTTCTGCTTTTTATTTTGTTAGTTTTTTGTTGGTTTTTTTTTTTTTATTTCAGCTTTGTCCATCTGCTAGTTATTTAAAACTTCAAATTGTCTTCCCAAAGAACTCATTTATTCTTGTCCCTCCTTGGTGAGGATATAGGGCTAATTTATAGGCAGCAAACACATAAAAATTCCAAAGATTCTGCATAAATATTTGTCTTTCCTTTCATACAATATTTCATTGTTACAATACTTGATTTCTCTACAGTTTTAACAAAATACATGTTCTCTACCTCTCAATAAATCATAAGAGAATGCCTATTAGATAAGAAGAAAGAAAAGTTTAAAATGCTGATACGGACTTCCTATATATAAAAAAAAAAATTGTTATTTTTCCTATAGCAAAAAAAAAAANAAGTTTAAGATGCTGATACGGATTTCCTACATATAAAAAAAATTGCTATTTTTCCTATAGCAAAAAAAAAAAAATTAAAAAAAAAGAATAGCACATAAAAAAATTTCCCTTCTACCAGTCTAACAATAGAGTCCATATTATGCATAGCTTAATTTAACACACAGCAGAGATGCCTTGCCCACTGTCTGGGGTGACTGCATGCTCCAGTATCCCTATCATCTGTTTTTTTCTGTTCAGAAATGGGTCCTGTACCTTTAACAACTGGGAAGCTGTATGATTTTCCACCAAATGGGCATGTTACAAGGAATAAGGTAACAACAAATTAACAAATTTCATCTTAGCAGTTTTGTTGGCCTATGCTGGAGGAAAATTATAGATAATAAATCATATTTTTTCCTCTAGTCTGGTGTTTCCTATGCTCTCAAAAACTATTATAAAGGGTTTTTTAGGTTTCTGCATTAAAAAAGTATCTAATTGCTCAATTTTGGGAAATACAATGAAGTTCTAAATTATTGTAAAGTAGGGCAGATGCACCAAAAGCGCTTTTAGAATAGTAACTTTTAGTTTTCCAGTTTCAGCATTAAAATTTAGAGATGAAATTCTGTTCTATTTCCCTCTAGTGACTACTTTCATTGAAATAGGATTTCATTCAGATTTATTGTGAAGTAGCAGAATGGGAGAAGACCCCTTAAGGCAGCCACTCATTTTTCTTGTAGCAAATTATGTAATTCCTGAATTTGATTTCCAGTACACATGAGGCATGAGATATGCTTTATTTAAAAAGAAAATGGATGAGGATCTACATAAAGAAGGGCTTTATTCAAGTGCTCTAAAATGGATTTAGAAGATGTTTTCAGATGGCTTTGGTATCTGCTGCTCTGTGAACATGTGTTTTGAGATCAGCTTCCAAGAATTCAAGTGAGACAATTTTTCTCAAGTTAGGACAAGTTTTAAATAGTATGAACCGATTACTTCCACACAAAAAGCTGAATGCCTATGTGAGACATACTTCTGCCTATCTGTGGTGATGCTTTTGCAGGCATTGGAAATTTTGCTCCAGTTTTATGACCTTTGAGAAATTGTACCTATTATTTCATTCTTTGCTGTTGGAAACATATCTCAGAGCAGAAGAGTTAATAAAAAAACAATTCAAAGAAAAACATTGCCAGAATTCTCTGCCCATCCCTTTTGCTTCCTGTTATACCCTAAATTTTATTAGAATAAAATTTAAAAAAAACCAAAACTCTTCGGTAAAACTTTTAAAAGAAAACAAATGTGTTAGTTTGGGTTTTTTTTAACAGCAAGAAGAAACATTTAGCAATTCCCACATGGAGTAATACAAGGGAACACAAGTAATTGTGTGTTCAAACCTACTGCCATCACTAAAGATAATCTCTTGTATTCCTTGAGAAATTTTTTTGACATTAGTTCATTGAATTTTAAAAAAGAATCTTCATCCACAATTTGCACAAACCCATGATACTGTGCAAATCCACAAGCCTGGCCACCAGCAATGAGTGTGAATATCTTTTTCAAAGCCCTGGTAATGTGGCTGATTCCTGGGTCATCCTTTCTGAGATTTCCAGTCAACAAATCACCTTAAGCCATTAAACTTTCTTCCTTTTCCAGAAAATTTATTTGAAACAATGTAAAGGCAATATAGAACTAAACACTCCTTTGCATGACTTAGTAGTCCTTTACTGATCACATCTGAGACCCAGACGACACAACTTATTGATCTTTGTAGGTATTATGCCTCTTATCACTGTGGCTGGATAATCTTTCCTCTTTAGCTAAACGAGTTAAATTGGAACTAAAGAATTAGTGAATCAGTTATGGAGGTTCTACTTGGTTTCTTTTGGTTCTGTACTAACCAGGAAACAGTACTTCAGGTTGGACAAAGAATTTTCCATCCTTCGAACCCTCACTGCATTTGGTTTGCCTACAGCCCTGATCCATCTTCAGCTACCAGTGAAAAAACCATGACGTATCCTCGTACATCTTTGCTTGTCCCTGGTCAGGTGCTCCACTGAAAGCAGAATTTTAGAAATTACTTAAAAGACCCTTTTGTAGTGAACACATTATCTTCTGAAATGTCTTTATTTCAGTGCAACTGTCTTTCCATTCACTTGATTTGTATTTCCTGTCACAGTCTAAGGAATTTCTATATTATTTTCATTTCATAAATCCATCATATGAGATAGGTTTAAGAAAGTCAATAATGTTATATCTTTTTCTCCATTTATCTTGAGAAAGAACATTTCTTTGAACTTTTACATTAATGATGAAAAACTGACTGCAGTTTTGCAGAAGAATTTTCTTATTAAAATATGAATCATATAAAAGGGAAATCCTCATTGCATTACAATGTCATATCCATAAGACCCGAAAAGTGACTTTCTTTGTTTTGGGTTTTATCTTTGCTTTCATAATCTTGTTTATTTTTCTCTGCAATAATAATACTACTGGTCTATGAATTACCCTGGATATAATATTTAAAGTAATAACTGCATGGGTCAGAAAATTTGTCCACATGTTTTGTGATTTCCTAAATTAAAACTCAACTTCAGATTTTAAGAAAATACATGTATTTTTTGTTCATTTTCAAGGGGAAAATAGAGATCATTTTCTGCTTAAGAATCCATATTGAAGTAACGGGATTTATACCAACAGATAATTTGACTGAGAAGGTACCAGACTTTGAATGTTTCCATACTGCCCAATTTAATTATTTAGCAGACATAAGTCTATATCTTGTTCAGCTCTCACTGAAAAATAAAACAAAGGACATGTTCTCTGTGTATCAAGGATAACTGATATTATTGTGAATCCCAGGTGATGTAGGAATAAAAACCTGCTAAAATGTTGAAGGTGAAAGCAAATTGTCATGTTTTGGGTCTGGTCACAAAGATAAGGTGGACGATGTATTTTCTGGACAGCCAGCAAAACTCTGAAGAGCACAGAACTGGTTTGAGGTGGACTCTTTCATCATCCAGACTGCTTGGAAAACAGGGAAGCAGGAACATACTGGTAACAAAGTCTTATGGAGACACGTCTGTTTCTAGAAAAGCTAAAGAAAGCAAATAAAGGAAAAGGCCTCTGACTGTGTTTCTGGCCAGCCTGGAAGAACAGGTTGAGATGCAAAATAATGTGTCAGAGTGACCATGAAATAGATGACAGAATTAACAAGCCTCGGATGGTTAGAAGGGAGAACACAAACATCATAAATCATGGAGCTCAGGACAGCAGACTGCAATAAACACTTGGAGGTGGAAGAGCTAGATTTTTACACAATGTCAGTAAAAAGAGGAGTAGGAATTGGAGAGAGCTGGTAGTGCTGTTAAAAAAACAAAAAGGAAGAAAGAAAGTGCAATTCATAAGCACAAAGCATCCTGAACTGGAGTGTCAACAGTCTAGAAATAAAATGAGCAAGGCAAAAAATAAAAAAAACTTTGTGACCAAGTAAAACATAGGAGAATATTTATAAGTATGAGAATAATAAGAAACATGCTGGTCTGTTCCTCAACAGGAATCTTGAGAAGGTCACACTGTTAATGTTATCTTTCCTTGTATTTTCCCTAAAAATGTCAACTCTGATCTTACAGCTAAGAAAATGAGCTGCAGAGATAGAGATGAGTAATAAAACCAGAATAGCGACAAACAGATTGGAAAATAGGTAAATGGGGGGTTCTAAGATAGGCTCAGTGGAAATTCTCTGTAGGTATTTTCCTTAAGCCTGCCTTTGTCCAACGGATGATAAATGATTATGTTTTGAAAACCTGTCAAAAATAAATTAGGCTCCACAAAATTCAGAAAAGCCACTCTTAAAAAACAACAACAAAAAAAAAAAGGAACAGAGGAAGAGAGGAAGAGAGAGGAGAGGAGAGACAGGCTAGGGGAGAGAAAATCACTCAGCCTACTTTCAGTTTCAGAAAAATCTTGCAATAAAGAGTCAAATACACCATTCACAAACACCTAAAAGACAGAAAAGTAATGACTGTCTGCATGGACCTTTCAATATCAAATCATAGTAAATGAATCTATTTCTTTGTATGAGATCAGATTTGCTAAGACGTAAAAATGAAAAATAAATTAGACAAAAATAACTGGTTACAAGAGGAATTGTTGGTCACAAGATAACCTGAAGTTGGATGGGAGTGTTGTTCTGCTGAAAGGTAGGAAGCCTCTGGAGGGGGATCTGGACAGGTTGGATCCATGGGCTGAGGCCAGTGGTGTGAGGTTCAACAAGATCAAGTGCCAGTTCTGCACTGGGGTCACAACAACCCCACAGCAATACAGGCTGGGGACAGAGGGGCTGGAAAGCTGCCTGGTGGAAAAGGGCCTGGAGGTGCCATTTGACAGCAGCTGAATGTGAGCCAGCAGTGCCCAGGTGGCCAAGAAGGCCAATGGCATCCTGGCCTGTGTCAGCAGTAGTGTGGCCAGCAGGACCAGGGCAGGGATTGTCCCTCTGTACTCAGCACTGGTGAGGCCACACCTCAAATCCTGTGTTCAGTTCTGGGCCCCTCCCTACAAGAGAGACACTGAGGGGCTGGAGCATGTCCAGAGAAGGGCAACAGAGCTGGGGAAGGGTCTGGAGCACAGGTCTTGTGAGGAGCAGCTGAAGCTGTTTAGTCTGAAGAAAAGGAGGCTCGGGGGGACCTCGTCTCTCTACGATCACCTGAAAGGAGGCTGTAGCCAGGGGGGCTTTGGTCCCTTCTCCCAAGTAACAAACAACAGGATGAGAGGAAATGGCCTGAAATTGCAGTAAGGGAGGTTTAGATTGGATAGTAGGAAAATCTTGTTCACTGAAAGGATGGTCAAGCATTGGAACAGGCTGCCCAGGGAAGTGGTATAATCACCATTCCCAGAAGCATTTAAAAGACATGTAGACTAGCACTTATGGATATGGTTTAGGGGAGGGCTTGGCAGTGCTAGGCTGATGACTGGACTTAATGATCTCTTTTCCATTGTAAATGACGCTCTGGTTGTATAAATCAAAATTAAACTTCACTGATTTGAGTATCCTTTCTCTGATAGAAGCCACTAGCAGGTGTCAAGGAAGAACATGAAAATAGTAGGATAAAAATGTATTTAACTTTTATGTGGTAGGCTATCCTGGTTTCAACAAATATGCAACTTCATGACTTTCAGAACTGGGAGTTGCATCAACAACTATTTCAGGATATTCCATTCAAAATTAAAGAATATTTAAATACAATATTGCAGAATCAGATATTATAATATATTTTCAAAAATGATTTATCTAAAATTTTGAATATAATACGATTGTTATATACAGAGATCATACCAAAATCACAGAAGTTGCAAGCATTGAAAGATCCAGGAATAAAACTCCAAATAATCTTAAAAGATTAAAGAACATTCCTGGAAATAAGGATTCATATTAGAGGGAAAAGAAAAAAAGTCATGCATTTAGATTACACTACACAGATAGAGGACAGGGAATGACAGATCTGCTCTGCTGTAAAAGATCTGAGTATTAAAATGGATCAGATCAGAGCACTTGCCAATAACATTGCCAAAAGCAAACATACTGCCTAAATGGAAGGCTGGCTATAAGAGCTGGTGCAGCACCCACTGGAGTAGGTTTTCAGTTACAAGCATCACTCCTCAAGAATAATCTAGGTCATCTGAAAGGAATTAAGAGAGCAGAAAGAATAAAATATTGTTCAAGAAGGATTGAATGGATCATATATTCTAAAGGAGAGAAATTTGAAAGGAACTGTAACAGTTTTTAGATGTGAAAAAAGGAGCTGTAAGGAAGAGACTAAGCAATTCTCCATGAACACTATGGATTAAGCAAGAAGTTTCACACATAAATACCAACAAGGAAAATTCAAATCCAGGTCTCAGGAAAACATTTAGACAACCAAAGTTATTCACAAAATAGCTCAGTCTCCATCACCGGAGTTTATCTCGGAAAAGATGGACAAACACCTGTTAAGAAATGCTCAGGCATAAATGACACAGCTTCACGTTAAGGGAGTTGGCATCCTGGGTCTTTTCCTGTTNTGGAGTTTATCTCGGAAAAGATGGGCGTTTACCTGTTAAGAAATGAAGATGGTGTTTACCTGTTAAGAAATGCTCGGGCATAAACAACACAGCTTCACGTTAAGGGAGGTGGCATCCTGGGTCTTTTCCTGTTTTATTTTTTGTGTCCTTCCAGTTGTTTTTCTCTCTGTTTTTGCAGAGGCAAACAACTACTTGAACAAATCACCAATGGATATTGTAGAGTCTCAATTACTTCTAGTTACATTTGAAAATACAAGTCCTTCCTATGAGATATACTGTCTTGCAACAGCTTTCTACAGAAATGACTGACAAGGTCTTTCCTTATTTTTTTTCTGAAGAAGATTAAACTACATGGTTCTAAGGCTTTCTTCTGGCCTTAGTATCTAGATGTTATAAATAGATTAACTGAATACTGTTGAGTACTGCAACACAGTGCCCAGAGATGTTATAGAATCTTCAGCCCTGGGCAATATGCTGTAATTGACCCTGCTTTGAGCACCAGTTTGGACTGCACAGTCTCCAGAGGCCCCTTCTAGCTTCAGCTCTTGTGATTCTGTGAGATTCTGGGATTTCTAGATTGCAACTACATTAAGTGCATCTTATCACCATGAATCAAATAAAATCTCTGAGGCATTCAAGAATGAAAAGAAGAAAAATCGATGTGAAGAGCATTTTCTCTCCTGTCATGGTCCACATGGCTTTTTTTTTCTGATGTATCCTAATTATTTTTGTTCCAACTGGATTGCTTTTCTAATGAAAATTAGGCTGTTTTCTGCTGTTACGGGTGTGGGAAACGAATGTGGTGAAAATTACAGACTTAGTGAGATGCCACCCTGTATGTATGTGATAAGCAGTGATACAAAAACATAGAAGGTGGTTTGGTAAAATGGAGAACATGATGAGATGCTCCACATGAACTGGGAATTACAAAGACCAATTTAGCACAATAGTTTATCATGGATAATCTGAAATTTTAAATGAGAAAAAGATACGCTTTCAATGGAATATACTTAAAAGAAAAATAGAAAAAGTACTGGAAGATGTCCAGTGTGCAAAGAAAGACAGGGAATGGAGGCAAAACCAGGAGGAATCAGCTTCCACAGCCCAGTGAGGGCTGCTGTCTGATTCTAGGCCCTCACCACTGAAATCTGGAGTTGGGTCATATGCAAGTCACAACTTTGACTGATACAAACCCCATCATTCTGTGAATGAGGGTTCTTTGGTAATGCTCTTTTTAAAGGCTCACAACAAAGGTTTATCCCCAGGACAGCAGAAGCACGACAATCTAATCAAACCACTTCTCCGCTGAGCCCATATTTTCAGAATAAGATTCACCTCCTTTGATTTATCTGCTCTCCCAGAAGAAACCACAGACATAGATAGTGTAAACAAATCCTTCTCTTGATGCAAGGAAGAGATAGATGCTTCTAAATGGGAGAGAGAATCACAAGTGAACACAGCAAGCACTATGCTAACCAGAGGTAGTGGTAACAATATGACATGGTGCCCCCTCATTGACACTCCAAGAAAAAGGCTGGTGCAAGCCTGACAACTAGAGACTCAAACCATGTCCTGGGTGTTGGCACTTATACCACGTACTTTGGAAACAGAACACTCCTTAATTCACTTAAATGGCTGAAAAATGGAAGTGGTGATTATAATTTATGTTATAGATTAGAAGTTAAGTGCTCTTATGCAGGAAATAGAAACTCTGAATATGAGACCTTCCCCAGCCTGGTAGTTCAAACTCAAATTTTCCATTTTCATCAGAGAGGCCGATCAATTTTAGAAGGAAGCTTTGGATGAGAATTGCTTTTCTGCAGAAGCTCTGTCATCATGCAATAAAGAATTCACTATTCCCATATACTAAGAAATTTACTACTCAAATTTACTAACAAATTGAGAATGTAATTTCATTTGAAAATGAGAAATAAAGGCAAAGTCACTGTTAAAGAGAATTCATCTGTGAATGGCAAATTGCATCCTGAAGCAAATGCACTCATTACGCTCAAAGAAAGGATGACATCTCCCACAGTTAAGTAAAACTAGTAGGAAAAATAATTGCTTGATAAATCAGAGTAATTAAATTTTGCACATGTGAATGCTACTGCACCTCCATCTCCAGTACAACAAGGCCAGCCCTGTAGCAGAGAAACAGCACATAAAGCTCAGCCTTTACTCCCTGAAAAATGTATTACTGAAAGAAATAGCACACCTTTTCCCCTTTAGCTCTTCACTAATGAGGAATGGGAAATCTTGCCCCACAAAGCTATTGGGATCAGAGCAGCCAAAAACTGTGATGATGCTATCTACTTCCAGTTCACCTCCTGCAAACATTCCACTGATCATTAGTGTGTCTTCTAGCATTTAAAAACCACAAAGCTATAGGATCTGTTTTTCTCTGGGAACCTGTCTGACAGGTCATTTGTTAGTTGGTCTGTCTTATATGTTAATTTTTGTATACCAGGTAAATTATAGTTTCGCCTTATAAATTTCCATAGGAAAAATACCTATAAAGACTTTAAACTTTATAGGTACTCTGATTACTCTGTATTGGTTCTGAAATGAAGCTTCTGCCACCATCCTTTCAAATTTCAAAAGTTAATTCTTGACCATTCAAACTATTTTTGTGTTTAGGCTATTTAAACACAGTTATCTATATCTAGGCATGCACACATCCATCAGTTGCTCATCTGCCTGCTGCAGTCAGCAGAAATGCAGCCAATGCAACCTAAAGCACAGTTCAGTTCACCCCAGCCAAGGGAACCAGCAGCTGCTGAGCTGAATCACTCGCTCAGCTCCAGTGACTCCAGCCTTGATCTTTATGGACTCTAATAATGGCTTTGATACTGAGGGCTCAATCCATTGCCCACACACAGGGAGCCAGTGCCATTTGAGATGGACAGCATAACCTGCCTGTCCTGTTGGCAATACACCTGGCAGAGCTGTCAAGGTGCCTTGCATACTCTGGGTCCTCTGAAGTGGCAGCAGTTCCTGTGTGGGTGTGACTAAAGCAAGCCTTTAGGCCACAAACAGACTCCTGAAGGGAGGCATAACAAATTTAGGTATCTCAGTTGTCAACTGAATCTCTGGAATTTAGGAATTTGAACATCTTTATCTGGAAAGGCTGTGGTACTGCCACAGTATACGTAGCACTCATAAGAACTGGTTTATTATGGTTTCCCTCCTATGTAAGAGACTAACAAGAGGAAAGCACAGCACAAGCTCATATATATCTGTTCCTCAGGAGTACAAGGATGCCTTGCATACTCTCTCTACAGAACCAGTCAAGCAGAAATCACCAGCAATTACTTTCACAAGAGTTACAGAAGAGTGATTTTGGGCTTAAGGGTCATTTTAAGGGATAGCTATATGATCAGATTTAAATGGTCATAAGTTAACTCCACATTTTATGTCACCTCAGGTTCACAATGCATTTAGGCACATTATTGCAGGATAACATCTGAACTAAAAATTCACACCTCTCAGTTTATTCATGCAGGCTCAGTAGATGGCAAACTGAGCTACGATCCAAGCTGGAACTGGCCTGTGCTGCGGAATCTTGGGCAGAGATAGCATCAGATACTAACCTGTGAGTATTTAGGTATACTCAGACACTTTGGTGCTGACCCCCTCACCGCAAGATCACCAGGAGTTTGGTACATTGAAACATAAGGCAACAAAAGACACATGAAGGACTATATGAAGGAGTATATCTATGTAGAAACATGTATTCACCTTTTGGCAGTCCATTTTTGACAAGAGAAGTTGCCTTTTATTAAGAGAATCTAAACAAAAAATAATAATTTTTCCAACAGCTTAATGTTCTGTAAATAACAGTTCCCTGAGCAATTTCTTTAAAAAAAGTTCAGATAATCTTATTACTCATGTGATATCTGTGCATTTAGTCTCCTTTTAACTTCTCCTTTGCAGCTTTTTGTAGGAATTGACCATAATAAATGTGATTATGGATGTAGCTTACACAGGTATAGTTCCTGATATAACTTATCCATTTGGTGGTTAGCTATTCTTTTAGACTACATATTGCCAGATGACTGAGCATGTTCTTTGAGCTTCTTCCCAACGTGCCTCTTGTGTGTATGAGTCGTGTCTGGCAAAAACTGTAGTGTCCACTGAGGGAAAGAAGACATGTAGCAGATGCTCAACTGCATTTCTTTTCCTGCTTGACTGCAGTGACTGCTCTGAGAAGTAAACAATCCCCTTGGTAAAACAAACTGCTGCAAATGCTCACTCTGGGTTGTATCATTTGATTATTACCTTGCTTATTCTCCTTTCCTAAACACGTTTATTCAAATTCTCCTACCAATCTATATACTCCTGAATTTTTATCAGCAATATCTCTTCCTTCCAGGCAGAGCCCATTCTTCCTTTTTACTCAAAGACTGTTTTATCTATATGTAGGATTGGATTTTTTGTTTGTTTTTGTAAGGTACTTATTCTTGGTATTAGTTCCTGCTTTTTTACTAAGGGATGGCTTGTTTTATAAAGTACTCAGTCTCTAAATTAGATAGTGAGAGAAAAAAATGTGATGTCCCCCATATTCAGATTTGAAAGAGCAATTGATGCCAGAAAGCAAAACAAGAAAGGTGACCTTAAAACAATCTGGTTCATGATGCTGCTGCCTTTTAGTCTCAATGTCCAATTTATCTCAGAGCACATGCAGGGTGAAGACTGCAAAGTAAGACTAATGAGTATGGCAGAAACGTGCAGTAATTCATCATCATAACAAAGCATAGCAAAATTATCAGGAATTTCCTGTAGACTTGCTATGATTACATGGAAACAAATTGTTTGCCTGCTCAGTTAGAAGTGCAAGAATACTGAACGAAAAACCAGAAAGGGATTGTTGCCACCCATATACACAAATTATCCTTTTAGGATTTGACAAATGTACAGTTTGGCTACACATCACAAAAAACACAGGAAGAAGCAGCAGTTGGCTGCAGAGTTTGAGGAGTTAATGGATATAATCACAATTCCTTTTTCATGCTTGCCAAAGACTTTATTGCAGCAAAAATTTCAAGTAAGAATGGAAGGGAAATCTTTAATTAGTTGGAATTTACTTATTTTAAAAAAACCTTGTCTCTGCTTGGTGTATCTTCCTAAGAAAAGACTAACATCAGCATCACTTTGTGAGTAATTTGGTTTGGTCCTGTTCCTGGTGTTCAGCTACCTGGAGTACAGTTTAGGCTGCTGTTTATTTGACTCTCCTCCCTGAGGACCACTCTTCTGTAGGAAAATTAAAGCTATGCAATGCTTACACAGACATTTCTTGCACTTCTGCTGGAGAACAAGACCCATTCTGAGCAAGGACTAATAATAGACAACACTGCAAGTAGCTGCTTAGGGCTCACATTCCTGAGAGACATAATATTAAAGGAGAAGTCACTGCTGAAAGGAGCAGATAGACTGCATTTGCTATCACAGATCTTTACTGTGTTTCAGTGATCATGCCACTTAGGTAAAGTGGGACTTTGAGAGACAAAGTCTAATTAAAATAAGTGGGCATTATATAACCATGCTCAGAAGGCAAATTTTCTGCAATATTCCTTAGTGACTAGAAGCTGCCTTTCTTTAAAGCATTTACAAAACTCAGCTCTAGCAATTTAATGGTTGGAAGATGATAAGGAAATAAATTAGATTTCGGTACACAGCAGTCAAATTAATTTCAGGGGTATATGTAACTCTTAGCACTTAAGTCCCATAACCACATCATGTCCCATATCAACTGGAAGGTCCCGGTTTTTCAGGGAAGGCTGGATAGCACACATCACACAATCGCTTTTTAGAAGATGTCATCATGCATCATGACAAAAGTCATGTTTCAGGGAATGCCTTAGCTCCACCAGGATATCCATTATGGTCAGCTGCATTGCTGAGGTTCCAGGGAATGCATCTGGCCCAGGGAGTGAATTTAACCTTCACGTTCTTTCTTTTGTTTTTTTTAATTGGTTTGCCTCTGTTGCTTTAATGATTTTCTTCCTCAAATGTTTTCCTTTATTGATCTTGTCTTTCCTAATTTTTCTCTCTTTCCTGGTTACTTCCAGATTAGCACCAGGATAGAAGTCCCTTGGGGAGCCCCACTCAGTCCCTTTCTGCTACGTACAACAGCCAGTCTTGGCAAAGTGAAGACATTCGTCTCAGAAGCAATGGGGCACATTGGTGGGAGGGTCTACTTTGGGTGTCACAGGCTGGTGATAATCTGTCACACTACCACAGTCCAGGTAAACATGCAGCCACTGTGCTCTGCCAGCACTTCTCTAAATTACACCCATGAAGGAGCCATGTAAGGTGCAAAGACAGCTAAGTTCACTCACTGAGTCTGAGCCTGGACTCCCAGCGTTGCTTTCTTTAGGAATGCTGCACAGAACTCAGTCTCCAGGGAGGGGGAGGCTGCTGCAATCAACCTTATGAAGGAAAATATATCAGCCTCAAATTAATTTCAGTGTATGGATGAATTCTGCCAAGTTCCTGGAATTTTCACAAATCAGTTTCATATACCCTTAATTTACTGATCTACTTTTTAAAATGTAAACAACTTTCAAATAAGATTTTATTGCATTTGAATATAATTCTTGTCATGTTCTGTACTTTTCTGCTTCGCTTCCAAAGAATGTTGTGGTGATTAACTCATGCATTATGTGATGCCATGTGTAATGCTCCCTTGTGACAATAACTCAAATTGCTATTTTCATGCTGTCTTCCCGTCTCACTCTTGTTTTATTTTTATTCTATCCTTTTACTCATTTTAACAGAAATATTTTCAAGAATATATTTCTATCTCCTTTTGCCAACTGACTGCCAGCTCACATAGTCTAGAACCATGGGTAAGTGGAAACTTAGGTACCACAGCTTTGCTTCCAGTTGCTACAGAGCTCACCTTCCCAGGAATTCCCCTGGACCATCATCTGCAGAGCTCAGCTACTCATCAAAACATCAGCAAGTTGTATGTGAACTCTTTGAATGCCTGGTTAGCCAATGAGGGTTCCAGCAAGGGTTCAGTTCAAACAAGCAAGGAGCAAGCTCATAGCTTTACAACTTTGGTATATTCATAATAAGATTCAGTAAATTTAAACCTTCCTTCTGGATATCAATGGAGAAAGAGAGCTTCTGGATGCTAACTGATCATTGATGAAATAGAAATTATTTTTTAGAATATTAATTATTCTTAACTTGATGCAGATAAATCCATTTTATTTTACCATTTGAATAGAAGAAATAGGGCTAAAATTTTCAAGTCCCATAATTCTGACAGGGATGTAGGAACTCGTAAAACATGCGAGGAAAACCTACAACAATGGAAAATCCTGACAAACCTAGGAGTGAAGAAAGTGACAGCAGAAGACATGCAATCAAGAGAAATTTGAGGTTTCTCTTGAATCCTAGTTGTCCTTGATCACATTAGTAATAACCTGTTACTAATATGTTCACAAACTCCATATCACAAATCCATCTAGAAAATGGTAAGAAAACTAAGGATAGGAAAATTCAGCTTTCAGGAGCAAGCATAGTTTAATCACCTATTTTCCACCAAGAGTTCTGTGCACAATTGTCCCAACAAAGGAGTAACCAGAATAAAACCAGAAAAGTCCATGCAAATAGATGTTTGAGGTTAATAACCCTTGTGAGCCTCTACAGGGCTGGCATTAGGAAACCCTATCAACCCATAACAGGAAATACAGTCTGAAAAGATTGCTTTAAAGTCCATCTTCTCATGAGAGCAGGACTGTTTTCAAAATACTCTAAGAAGTAGTCACTAGTTTAGCTTTAAATACACAAAGCAATGGCTTTGCTCTTCCTTGTCTTGAAATCTATCCAAGTTTGGAATTCAGTACCCAGTCCTCGGTGGCTTTTGCCATTCTCCACTTTCAGTTGCTATACATAAAACCGAAAACCACAATTTACGTTAGGTGGCCCTATATGTGTGTGCTCAACCAGTAAAAATGTTTTCTGCATACAGGGGGTACATGGATGTAGCTTCAGCAGTTGCCAGACTTTAGGATTGAAAAGGCCTCAGTCTTTCACATCACAACCTGATCGCCTGTTCTTTTGTCCTGCTACTCCCACAGAGAGAGCACCCCAAGGAACATCTCCAGTCAGACTGCTCCTCCCTGCTGTCAAGGTCACTTACAGACATTAGTAGATATTCATCTATCCTTAGCCAGTAAACTGAAAGACAGTTCACTTTCTTCGTACATCCTCATCTAATAATATTTCTCTCTGAATTGCCTCCAGTTCGCTGCACTGTTAATTAACTTTTATGCACTACCAGAGATGAATGCATCTCAGCAGTGACTTAAGTGGTTTCTGTACAGCTTGTGTTTCAGTTTCCATTCATAAAACATTTCAACCTATATTAGTCAAAATTGTCCCTCCTTGTAATACTTTTGCAGTTCCATAGTATCTGTCATTGTAAAGTAAAAAAACGGCAGAACAACAGAGGGAGTAAAAATTTAAATACCAATATTTGTCTTTGCCTGAAATACTCAACCTGTTTAGGGAAAAAAAAAACATTCTCTGAGTGTTTATCAGCTCTGTACTTTCTATGTATCATTTGCATTATGAAACAACAACATCGGAGCCTTGCCTTAAATACCAATATAGTAGGACCTTAGTTGTTTAGCAATGTTGTTTTAAGCTGAAGTTTCATACAAAAATACCCAACCCAAACCATGTAAGCACTGCAAAATGTGTCACTGTAGCAAGGCTTTCTTTAACAGAAAGAAATTTGTGCCTGCAAACAGCACACAGCTTTTCCTGCACATTTTAAGGCCATATCTAGCATTCACAAGCACTTTCAATTTTATCACCTAATTATTGGAGAGACAATTTGCAAGAGTAAACAGTTCATACACTGTCTGAAACTGTTAGCATTACAATGAACATGGATATAAAATTATTTAGTTACATAATAGCAGAATGTGTCTGACTTACACAAATGTTGAATCATTTAGAGTTTAAAGCTGAGGTTTCCCAAACTGGTGGTCTACAGATTTCTGTCAGTGGTCTGCAGCTGAAGGTTTATTGCTGTCTGGGTACACAGTATTCATTCCCTATGGAGAGTGGGGGGAGAAGAGATTAATAACAAACAAACTGACCAAGAAATAATACTTCAGTTTATCAGCAGCAATAAAATATTTATTGCTAAAAACTGTAGCCCTACAATTTCTGTTAATACCTTTTGAATTTTATTATGATTTTATCAAACAGATTGTTTATTCTGAAATTTTCTTTTTCAGATTGTTTCCTCTTTTCCAGTCTATCCATTTATGAGAAAAAGACTACACAAAATGTTATTTATAGGATATTTTCAACAGGCAAAACACCATGAACTCAAAAACAGGTAAAAAGAAAAGTGTTAGCTCGCTTAGGAAGCCTGATGTCACTGATGATGGCTTAAATGCAAAACGTGAATGTACAAGGAATTTAATCAATAAAAGGGAACAAAACAATTACAACTTAATATTTTGGGACAAGATCAGAAAAGACAAAACCATCTGATGCTCAAAGATTTCACAAAGGGATTCTACAAGTCCATGAGCCTGCAAAAGGATGATCAGTGAAAGAATGGGTGTGCTGAAGGGAAGAACTAGCAGTGAAAAGATTAAATGCCTTTTTCGCCTTTGTCTTCACAGCAAGACCTGATCCTGAATCTTTGTGTTTCTGCAAAGAAGAGGGGCAATCATCAGCAGGGGAGCAGTAGTCCAGGAGCTGCCTATAGACTGGACATACTCAGTGTAAGGGGCTCTGGTTGTCCACAGAGGTGTCCAACGTGACTGCGAGGTTACTGCTTCACCTGGGAGAAACTGCAGCAGGCAGAGGAGGGCCCTAAAGAGTAGAAACAAGGCTAACATATGTCCATTTTAGGGGAATGAAGGCTACCACTGATACCAAGCCACAATCCAATACATAGGGACCTTAATAAATTCAGGAAGTAGGACAGCAGTTCATCAAAGTATCAACTTGGAGTTCTAAACAAAATTAATGCATATCTTTTGGGCCCATTTTGGGATAAAAATACAATTTGTTTTAGGATAAGTGGAAGTATATTTTTTAAACAAGTAAAATGTTCAACAGTTTTGGTTTGTCTTACTCCAGGTAAACCATGTTATATTTCAGCATACATAATTTCCATAAACAGCTGCTGAATTTGGCACAGTATTATATATATGTAGAAAACATTTGGCTGTGGTTCTGTTAGAACTGCTTCTGTGACTGTCACAGTTCTCCTTTATTCTTGTGCCATTGTCTGCTCATCTCATCTCATTTAATGTCATTCTTTCTAATTTCAATGCTAATAAACTCAAATTAAAAGCCACAGATAAAAAGAGGAACCAACATGTACTACTACCCAGAAAATATACCTTCAAATTGCTGTCTCAAAAACACGTTTCAAATTACTCTTTTTTTTTTTTAACCACTGATGGCTAAAATCAAGTTCAGGAATATATTCAAGAATATCTGTTGATTAAAACATAAAAACTTTCCACTGCCACAAAGTGGAGACTGAATTGCTCAACTATCACAAGCAATTCCAAACTTTCTCAGGTCTAATGAAACCACTGCTTTAACTGTATTAGTTATCCAAGTAGTACAACTTGCACTGCAGGATATAAAAGATTCATGTCAGTAGAGATTTAAGCTCAGAAAAGTAGAACAATACTTAATGGTTAGTGAACTGCATTGGAATATTCCTTAAAGCAATTTCTCTTTTTCTATGTCTGTGTTACACTCTATTTTATCTCATCCAAGCCAAATGAAAACTTCACATACTCAAACAAGTTAGGGGTGTACTGCTACCCCAAAATTCAAGAAAAACTTGTGGTCATCCACATTTGTTGCATAGAGAAACTGCTTTCAGAAAAACAAGAAATTGTGAGACTTTCTGGTTACCTGTAAGCTTATAAACAATAATGAAAACGAATAACTCTGATGAAAGCAGCAGATTAAGGGGGAAGAACCTCTCCAGAAGTGTAATTTTGGATGCTGAAATACACTGTAGGGAGAAGCAACCAGCATGGAAGATATAGTGCAGTTCTGTCCATAGTCTCTGTTTTGGTTTTCACCTAGTGAGACAACAGTGAACAATGGAACGATGGAAACAATAATTATATTCCATATTTCTAGTCTTTTAATAGTATTTCCTTGCAAATAAGTAATTCCACAGCTGCATTCTCTGAATATTTTAAGCTTGATTATAGAATTCCTGCAACCAGTTTTATACTGTTTGTGCCAGGCAATAACCCAAAAGAATGAACACAAGCTAATTCTTGGAGAGGTGCTGTGAGCACACCTCACACGCCATGTAGCCTAGCCACACGTACCTAACAGAATTCACAGGGCTGTCTATGAAATCTAATGCTTAGGAAAGTACAAAAAAAATTATTCAGCTGTCAGTCTTTTTTCTGAGTTCACCACAATTTTTCAATTTCCTCCAGTTACCTTAATATCCACAGGAAAAAAAGCCTATATTCAATTTACCCCTTCCATTTTTTAGGCTTAGATTGTTGTGTAGCTCTTGGCTTACATGGAGTGGGGTCAGTTAGGTCAAACCTGGCAAAATTGGGGGTTTCTGCCAGATTTGATGGACGACACCATTCCTTTCAGAGCAAACAATTCTGTCTTCTCTAGCCTGTGGATTTCCTTTCATTGTTTGTCATTTTACTTTTCACACCTATCACATTTATTCATGTATATTTTTACCTAAGCATACTTGCATGGGCTACAAGCCCATGTCCTGCTTCAACCTCACTCTATTTTTATCCCTATTCCACATTGTCAGCAGCTGCCTGTTGGGACTACTGCTCCCACTGTAACTCCAAGCCTGTTTTGGTGCACACAGCTCCCTGTCTCTGCTGCCTTCAAAAATCCAGCATGTTCCTGTGCTGGTTTATGCTGCCACAGGTATTTATGCCACCCCACACCAAACCATGTCAGGGAATCAATGCAGACAAAAGTTTAACAAGCAGAAAAGCAGTGAGCCTCTTTCTTCATCAGCACTGGATTATGTCATCTTCAGGTACTTCTGTCACTATGGGATCAGCATTAAGAAATCTAGCTTCAGGAATTCTGACCAGCCCTGAAGTATGAGCAATTAATGTTCTAAATATCCCTTAACATACCAATCTTGTTAGAGATCACAGTGTCTGGAGCAGGAAAGTTTAATCCCCAGCTTCAGCTTATCTGCATGCAGTCCAGTTTCTTACTCCCAGGACATGTCTGGGAAGCATCACAGCATGTTAGCTCAGAGATAGCAACATCTTCTCTGTCAGCATCTTCTCCAGTGGGGAGTGTGATGTATCCAAGACTTGGGATCCCTGGTTCAGCTTAATCTGAAACACCTCAGGAACTTCTCCCAGGGGTTCTCTTCTTTCTTATGCATCCCTTATGCTCTGTGTTTTCCTGCTCTAAGCTGCAATTTTTAAACATTGTTGAGACAAACAAGAATCACAGGCCATTTTATTTTTTATACTGGCATGGATGGACATATATTTCGATCTTTCTCTAGACTTCATTTTGTTCTTAACAGTTAAGTCTCCTAGTTTAAATGGATAGATAGGCACTTTGAACTTAAAGATCTGTTGTCTCAGGAAAAACATGATCATCACTCCTCTAAGTATTCTGCTCATGTGTAGTGATTCATACCAGGCCTTATACTTTGGAAGGTTTGCAGTTTGAAATGTTAATTAACAGATATAGTCCATTTCCATATGTCTACCTCTAAAGGTTACTGCAACAACATTTCCTGAATATCCTTTAACAATTTAATGGCAGCCTGGCAGTGGTATCATGACAAATAAATTTAAGTGACATACAGGTTGCAGTGGCAGAATACAAAGTATAATAAAGCAATGTACTTCTTATAGAGATGTGACATGAAAAACATTGACCTGTGGTCCCAAGTAATTTTCATAAGACAAAAGCTTTCATGGTAATAAAAACAAATCAGTCAATGTTCTGAAAGACTAATACAATAAACCATCAGGGCAGCTATTCAGCTGTGTTAACTCCATTTAAGAAAAAAGGAGTCATTATTATTCAAACTTTGGACTCAAAGTTTGATGATAACTTTAGCTGTGCTATGACAAAGTAGCCTTCTTGATTAATGGGAGGTACCTCCAGAATTGGAAGAATTGTTGAGTCTCAAAATATGGAAACATCTGCTACCTTGCTGGTCATATTGAACAAAACCAGTTTGACATCAGGAACACAGCACTGGACTTGAATGACAGGACAGAATATTAATTGCAGAGAAGCTGAAGATAGTGCATGAAATATTGCCATATCCAAGCATTTATATACTGGCAAGTAACTAGAACATGAGGAGGATGGAAGAGGGATCAGAAGTGCAAATATTTTTTAAGGGAAGGAGAAAAGGAAAGGAAGAGAAAAAAAACCATTTTGGGTCCGTGAATCCCAAACTGATTCTCAACGAATGGATACTACATTGCTCTTCAAGAGAAACAAAATTGTGCTTTATAATTTTATGTTCAAGGTGAAGAAGTTGTATTGCTATTGCCCCTGAGAAACAGAGAAATTAAGTGAATTACAAGCAATTTGGGGTACAGGTAGAAAAGAATCCCAGGTTATGATTACAAACTGTGCTTTCTAACCATGAGTTCATCCTTACACACACACTCAGCAGACATCATTTCTTGAGGAGCTGAAATGTTGCAATGATTTTTTTCTTTATGAGCCTCACTCATTTGCAAGCATCTTTGCAGTTCTGGTTTATAAATGAGATAGTATTTGGAAACATCAAGGCACCAAAAAACTAGATGGAAGTTTTTCAAAATACCAAGAAGATTTCCTTTTTTATCCACTCCTTTCCTATTCCTGCATTGAATTTTGGAGACTTTACACATTTAACAAGCCAGTTTGGTCTTTATCTATACTACAAGTAACTCCGCCTAAACCCAGTCAGGATTTTTTTTCCAATTCCACAAGATCCACTCATTTATGCCAAACACAGACTGTCAGGTGGGACACTGTGGAATATACCACAAAAAGTTGTGAACTATTTATTTGAGAAGGGATAAATAAACATGCAGAACAGGTTAGAAAGACAGAAAAAAGAAGATATATGAAAGGAATGAGTTGTACAGGCAGAGCTGAAAAAGGCATTACAGATAAAGATATGCAACATCTCTACCTGATTAACAAAATATAAGGTAGTCAGTCTACAACTAAAAGGGCTGCAAGAAACAGGAGTGCTTGAAAGTTGTTCAGAAAATTTGTTCCTGCTGATGCAACATGAATGGCTAATTATGATGAATGTAGCACTGAGGGATTCCACTTGAATTCAGGTCTACCAGGTACTACACAAACAAATTGGTAGACAATTTACAGCCTTGTCATCTTAAGAGATGAAATGATAGGGGTAGAAATTCAAAACAGATCTGAAAAAAAAAAAATTAGACAATATCCCTGTTATTTGATCTGTGTTTTAAACTGGATTGTGAATAAGTCGTCCAAGACTTCCAAGAACAGCAGCAGTTGCCACATTAAAATATATCCTAGTAAGAAAATAAAGGACTTCCCCCCCACAGAAGACAAAGCACTCAAGTACTCTGGACTGCAGGGAAAAATCCAGTCTCAGCAAAGATGAAAAACTACTATCCATCTTTAACTAAGTGTAATATTTAATAGTAATGGCTTTTTTAAAATCTGAATGGCTTTTCAAGGGGAAATTTTAAATACTCTGGTATTTTTTCATGTCAGACATCTTCAAAAAATAAAACTAAACTTCCACTGCAATTTGCATATTGCAGATAACAACTGTAGTTTCAATTCCCTAGCAGGAACAAATATAAAAAAGCATGGTCTGATTGGAAAAGAGGTTTGTTTTAAGAACCAGTCACTCATGCTATTTATTAAAGCATTTTATATATCTATATCAGTTACTATCACTTCAATTTACTTGTACTTGTTTATGGACATTACTCAACTTTTAATGAAAAAGACATGTCATTTACAAGCTTAGGATAAATTAACCTTCAAAGGGATTCTTCAGACTTACAAAAATAATATATCATCCTTATTTGCAAGCCTCAACTTTTGCAGCTGATAAGAAATTTAAACAAAACACACAAAAAAACCCCAAACTCAAACATTCCAATATGATATTTTGTCCAACCTTTGTAAGAGTTTGGCTNTCAAGCCTCAGCTTTTGCAGTATGATACATTCCAATATGATATTTTCTCCAACCTTTGTAAGAGTTTGGCTGAACGTTTTTTTCTCTTACCATCACCCTAGGATCATCTCCTTGTCACAGATTTGAACACGAACAGTGAACAGAGAACAGCAGAGCAGCATCTGTCGTTCCTCAGCCTACATCCAATGCTGAGCTTCCCATGTAAGTTCGGCAGAAAATCTCCCATTGAGAAAGAGAGAAGGCAATGATATTGTTGTGCTTCTTTGAGGCCCATGGGCTGAGTTGCTCAGAATTATGGCAGCCTGTATAAACCCCTGAGGGCTGGTGTTTGTGACTTCTCTTGCTAAGGAAAAGAGGTGGTGTGTCTCCTTCCCAAAGGCTGGCCCTGCATCCTGTTCCTCCCGTAGAAGCAAAATCAGCAAGGCTGGGTCTCCAAAGCTGATTATTTACCTGTGCAACATCTTTTCCCATATCCTTTCTCCTGTCTTTTTCTTTCCCCTAACATAAGCTAGCCCAAGCTCAATCTTTTGGGCAGCAAAATCAGGTTTTTTACAGAGTTGATAAACCTTGAATCAGCTTAATTTAGAAATATTATTCTGCACCTTTCTCCAAAGGGGACAAAGGAAGTGTGTGATCAGACACACTCTTTCTCTACTCTCCAAAATAAAAAACAAATACATAGAAGGGTGAAAGAGATCTCCTTCATCAGCACTGCCATAGAAAGTTAGGGAAACTGTGTAGACAAACAGAATGTAGAATAACAGTGAATCACTTTGCTCTAGAAGGAATTATTCTCTCTTGATACCACCTGAATTTGCCTTGAATGGAAGCAAAGGCAAAAAGGTCTCATGAAGTCAGATAATCAGAAATAAACTTTACAAGATAAAGCAGATGGATATTGTCTTGCCATTTTATTGATTTAGCTTTTAACTTCTGCACGAAGACCTCTGCAAAACCTCAGAAAATTCAGCCAAGGCTGTTGACCCATTAAAGGAGTAAAACAATTGTAATGCATCGAAGATTTCAATTCCCCGGACTTCTAGATGATTTTCAGATGGGGAGAGCAGCAGTGGGACATACTCTCTCCAGGCAGTAGCTCCTAGAAGGTGGATCACAGTACCATGGCCCCAGTCACAGTCTGAGATGACTTCTTCAGCTTTCCCAAAAAAACTTCTCCAAAAAGACATTCTTCTTTGCTATAAGCCTTTGTAAGAACACACAAGTGACTTAATCACAACTACCCCCAGTTACAGCATAGGCCCTCTGCACCTTTGTGAAGTGCAACAGGAAAGAAGTAGCCAATGCTGTAATTAATATATTTATCTAATGTCATGTAATTAATATATTTATCTAATGTCATGTGTTCCAACAGCATCGTCCCAACTTTACTTTTTCCACCACAATATTCTCTATGACCAGGACAAAGCAACAGTCTCCTTTGCCATAAAACTTCTTCAGCCCAGCCTACTTTATGCCCACATTCAAAAGATACTATTTTATGTTTTCCAGTTCAAACACTGTGAAAAATTTAAACAAACAAACAAACCTTTTCCAAATCAATCTTAGCTATTCTACTGAACAATTTTACCTAATACCAGCCTGATTGATTCCCATACCAGAGTGTCTGTGGCATTGAGGTGTTTTGAATGGCCTTATTATAGAGGGGACAAATGTTTACAAGATACTATGTATATGAGCAGTTTTTCTCTTTTAGTCTTAGCTCTGTGAACAGGGCTAGCCCTAAGGCAAAGCCTAAGGCAGAAAGTGAAATATGTTTTTTAAAGGCTGTTTGTTAATTGAGCCCTAAACTGTTTTCCTGTTCCTTGCCAGTTTTATCCTAACATAAGAACAAATCAATGTTGAGGCAGTCTGCCAGATGCTGGCCAACTCAGACTACTTTGAGTGTCCTCTCTCTTCCTTGGCAGCTGAAATCTCTCAGCACGATTCAAATTTTGCTCAGCATCCAGCAACATTCAGCCCTTAATGGGCTGCAATCTGCATATGAATATTTTAATTATATCCTGCTATGCAGAAGGAAAACAACCAGCTATGCACAGGCAAGTCAAGTAAGAACTTGTAAGCTCTGTGACAGCAATGGATTTATAATTTCAGCCTGTTTATTATGCTTTGTGAATCTTTTTCTAAAAGGTTTGTTTGAGGGCACTGCCAACTAGGTGCCTTGTTTGAAAAAGAAAAGTGCAGTTCTTAAGTTGCCCTGATGTCAGTGCAGAAACTGGTGAGAAAATGAAGGAGTTTCTCAGATCACATGCCTGAAATTCACTGTTTTCTTGAAGGCCATTGGACTAAAGGAGGATGATCAGTAGCTTTCAAGAAAAAAAAAGACTGCATTTGGCAGCAAGAGGAAGAGGAGCACAGAGCCAGATTCTGGTTTCAGACCTGGATCAAATGTATTGGACTGACATGAAGCACCCAACTCCTGCCTACTTTCCATGGTGAGACTGCACAAAAACAGTGTCTGAGGGGGCTGGAGCCATTCCAAAAGCATCAACTATCCAGACACCTAATTTTCGCATTTCTCTTCCCCTTTAGGACTCTGTGATTCACTGTCTAGGGATTTGGACAACCAGAAGATGCAAGAGGAAGAGCCAGGAGTGAAACAGCAGGGAAGAGCTTTGTCAAATAGACAAAACCTTAAGGGATAAAGGTGAGAGACAGGCAGTTATGGGGACTCCACTTGGAGATTTGAGCTGCAGTAGGATACAGGGGAATGGTGAAGCTGTTAGGATGAAAGCAAAAATGGAGTTGAAGTGACCCTGACAGACATCCCTAAACTCTTGTCAAATGGCCTCTAAGAAAGAGTTGTCCAAATATCTGCACTGAAAAGAAAGAAGTTCAGTAATCCAAGAGGAACAGCCTTAAAGAAATTTTCAGTGTTTTCTCCTTGAGTCTCACTCTGCAGAAGTCATTCTTTTAAACATCCTTCATCTCTTTACCAGCCTAACAAAGAGCCAGGCAAAGCTGGAAAATAAGCCTGTTTGGAACAACAAATATCAAGGTGATTTAGGGGGAGAGAGAGAACTGCTTGGCTAGTTTTCCTTGTCTTTATTTTTAACTTAACAGTGAAAGGGAGGGAAAGTTTCTTGATAGCAAAAATAAAAACATTAATGCCTTTCAGAGCCATGACCATCTCAAGGAAAGGGCTAGGCCAGAGTGTAGGTAAAAGCTGTGGGATACCTCAAAAGATAACGAATCTGACACTTGCATGACATTTCCAGTTTAACACTGAACTTCTACTTCCCTGCTAGAATGAAAGGTTCATCAGCTACCAGATGCTTTTAAGAGCTTGGGGGAATGAAAAGAAAGATTATTTTTCCTGTCTAGATGCTCTACTTTAAACTGTCTACAATCACACTTTTTTTCTGTTAAAAGCCACCATACTTTGCTTTTAAAAAAACAGGATTGCAAAAAAAAAAATCAAAATTCAGTATCATCCTGCAGTCCTTATCTGCTTTTCACCAAAAAGCTTCTGTATGTCCTCAAAGCTTTGATGAACCTGGTGAAAGACAAAGGTTGAGACAGAGACCAAGTGAATCTCAAGCACTTCGTAAAGTTTTGTTCTCACACCGAATAAACTGTGAGAGAATTGCACTGAAGTTTGTTGTAAGTTTGATGCTTGTTCATGCCCCTAAATCAAAGAAAATTTAAGAATGTTTGGTCACAGACTTTTTGGGGCCGTCAGTTTTACGGACTCTATTGCATGTACACAGTCTCCGTAAAAACACCTAACAAGACTGAAAGAACTTCCACATTTAACATAAATGTGGTCAAATATAGGGGAAAAAAATAGACCTGAATATTAGAATTTCTGATCCAATGGACAATTCATGAGCTTGGACTGTGTCCCCACAGTCTCAGTAAACCTATGCCTGATAATATCTACAATTATGAACAATAATATCACCATCAATTCGATCCAATCTTCCAATCTTTGGAGAATACATTCCTCCCAGTAATGTCTTGGATGTCTTTATATAAATATGAACAACAATGTTTACATAGATCCCCTATATTGTTCAAGACAAAACTTACTAAAATATTTGGTAACAACGCCCTGCACCTCTACAAACTAGGGAGACAGTGGCTGGAAAACTGTCCAGTGTAAAAGGACCTGGGGGGGTTGGTCAACAGCAGCTGAACGTGAGCCAGCAGTGCCCAGGTGGCCAAGAAGGCCAATGGCATCCTGGCCTGTGTCAGCAGTAGTGTGGCCAGCAGGACCAGGGCAGGGATTGTCCCTCTGTACTCAGCACGGGTGGGGCCACACCTCAAATCCTGTGTTCAGTTCTGGGCCCCTCACTACAAGAGGGACACTGAGGGGCTGGAGCATGCCCAGAGAAGGGCAACAGAGCTGGGGAAGGGTCTGGAGCACAGGTCTTGTGAGGAGCAGCTGAAGGAGCTGGGGGTGTTCAGCCTGGAGAAGAGGAAGGTCGGGGGTGGACTTTATATTCTCTGTACAGCCACATGAAAAGACATTGTAGCAAGGTGGGGGTCAGTCTGACACTTATCAAGTGAAGGGATGAGTGGAAATCACCTTAGATTGTGCTTAGGGGTAGTTCAGACTAGATGCTAGATTTTTTTGTTTGTTTGTTTGGGTTGGGGTTTTTTTTTTGGTTTTTTTTTTTCCCTGAGAGGGCTTGGGCATTGAAATTAGTTGCCCAGGGAGGTGGTGGAGTCACTGTCTTTGGAAGTGTTCAAAGAGGTATCTGAATGTGGCACTTGGGGATATTGTTTAGGGGTGGTTACTGTAGTGCTGCATCGGCAGTTGGGCAAGATAGTTTGGAAGGTCTCTTTCAATACTGATGATTCTGTGATTTAAAGAGGTAGGGTTTTGAAATGATAATCAATAGCAATAGATGGCCCTGACATGAGCATATGGCTGAATTCATTCCAAGGATTCTCTTTTCAAGATGTCAGTGTTAAGCTCCTTGAACAAATTATCACTTTTATCCTCACTCAACGGCCTTTAGTTAAGCCCTTATATTTATCAGCACTAGTAATCAAAAATCATCAAGTACAGTCAGAGACAAGCAGACTTAATCTCTGGATTCCGAAGTGTTTTCAATCCTTGCCAAGAAAGACCTTTCCCTCCTGATTTAGCATTAAGTTGCAAAATAAACAATCCCACTAAATTGCATTTCTCAGCTGGAGCACCATAAACAAAACCGAAGTAAATGAGTGTTTATTAGAGTGAGCTTGACAAATGATGACTTCCCACCAACAGGCTATCCATGATATATCTATCAATTGCTACCTGTGACATCTCCACAATAATGTATTTTGTTACATGAATATTGTTGACAGGTGATGACACAGGTTTTCATCAGAAAGAACTTGAAAATTAAAATTGTGATGTACATATTAATTTTCAAAAAAGTCTAAATTTTAAACATGAATTAGGCACATGATTTATTTTGCTTTTGTTTGAGGGGGTTTTGGCAGAACTATCTGCATAGAGAGGAGTTTCAGTTTCTCGAAAATTGGCCTAGACCTGAAGAAAAGCAACCTAAACCTGTGTAGCAATAGGTATGCAGGCCTGAAATCCCTCTATCAGCACACACATTCATAACTTTTTGATGCAGTCAGCATCTTCCAGCATTTGAAGTGAAGCTCCATCCGGTCTCCTCTTTGCCACAACTTGTCAACAACTGGTTTGTTTCTTTACATTTGATGTTTATTTTATAAAAGTTATGGGCTTCCAAGACATCCAGCATCTTGTAACGTATGATTGCATTTTTCCATTAAGAATGCTGAAAAATAAAACTGTCAGCTCAAATATGCTTTCGAGACAAATTAACTGGTCAATGTCAAGGTCGATTCACTGTGAGTTCACTGGGTCCAAGGAACAAGTCTAGAAACCCAGAACATTCAGAATGCAGATGAACATTCTTGCAGATGTCAAGAAGCAAAAAAAGGAAAGAATTACCTAAATATCAGTTTCTCTGTGATTATACTATGCTCAGAGTTTACTAGGGGTAAACTGTTCCAAACACAAACAATATGAGAATGAACTTCAGAAAATGGGAATAGGAAAAACACGTAAAAATCTTCCCCAAAAGCTGATCTAACTCCAACCAACTTAGAATTATTCATTCTCTTCATTGAGCCATTTTAGAAAAGCAAAATAGAAGACATTCAGGCTTCCAGACTGGGCCGTACAAAACGGTCAGTAACAAAACATAACTCATTTTCTGGTTATCTCAATAGGACAACGGATAACAATTGAGTATAATTTCTGTAAATTTTAAAGGACAAGCCTGAGACAGAGAAGTTGAAGGAGACAGGCAGCAGTGTCTATTTCTCACCCTCTATTACCTCCTTCAATGACTTTTAGATGTGAAAGTTGAAATCTAGAGGAGAATTTATTTTAAATGGATGTCACTGATATGCATGCTTGTCTTTAGAAGTGTATCTTGAGCTAGTTACCTGAAGCTCTCGAGAGGAAAGAAATATGTATTTTTAGGCAGGATTCATCCAACCCATTTTGCGCATCTGCTTTACAATACAGTAAGACTTTGCTCAAGACAGTCCTGTTCCTTACTGTCTATAAAGGGAATCTCAATTATTCACTCAGAAGCTGAAGTTTACACTAGAGATCTCTAAGATTAGATATGCCAAAGCTTACCCCTAGGGTCTATAGAAAAGCACACAAACTTATCTGGTATAAAGGAAAGTGAAATCTTTGCCAGAGGAGATGGCAGGAGTGTGTTAGAAAAAGAACTATGAAGTTTTCTGTTTGATGCCTGCAATCAAGGTGACGTGTGGCTCACATTGTGCAATTTGCCCATGTGATCTGAAGAACACAGATCTACTTCTTGCAAAGCCCAGGTATTTGGCCTGTAAGGCATAAATCTGAAAAATAAATTTTTGGAAGGCTGAGAAGGGCAAACCTCACTTTCCAGACAAGTCACAACCTCTAAATAATCCCTTAAGGTGGTCATGACAGCAACAGCACTTTTGGTCATGTAAATGGAAAGAGCCAAGATTTTTTGAAAGAAAAAAGCAAGGTCCTGGCCCATGAGTGTATGAAACATACTAGGATGGAGCCATCAGAACTGAAAGGAGAGTTTTCAGAATGTCCCTGCACTTTCTACTACTACAGGGAGCTCCTCTTTTTGTATTTCATTTTGGATTGCCATGCCTCCCCAGGAAAGCCACTATGAATCACTCTCTGCAAGACATTCACTTCACCAGGTATGCTCTGTGAGATCTGAGACCTTTTGTGGATGTAGGCCAAACACCCATCTGTGGCTTGGACCATCCCTCCACTGAGTTTTGGAAATAAGTTGCTTAATAGATTTTTTCAAAATTGTGTTTTTATACACATCATGAAGTTCAGAATTTCTTTCAGTAGGTAAACAAAGAAATTATTACAATAAAATTTTTATTCCCACACAGTATATTTAAATATTCCCTCAAGTGCATTATCAAATACACAATAAAACACTAGCCAATGATAATGATGAGAGAAAAGTGTCCTGACAGGAGTCTAATAGAATATAGTCACTCAACAGGAAATGTCAGGTACCATTTAGTATCAATATCTCTCAAACTCGTTAATTTTTTTCAGATTTCAATATCCAGAAGTCATCAATTCAATTTTTTTCCAGTTAATAAAATTTTTCTTCCTTTTGTCCACAATTATTGACAAGACTACTATCTAAATGAGTATTAGCTCTTTCTCAATTAGTAGGCAATTCAGCTGTGACTTGCACACAAAACCTTGTCTATTTTAATAAATAGTTACATTGCTTTACCAGTGCTGAGCAATTAATTAACTCAGAAAGTGCATTTCATTTTTTATGCATTTTTCTGGCATTTGCATTATATACTAATCCATACCACTGTCACATTGACTAAGGGTTTTACTCCCAATCTAGATTGCTTACAAAATATCTAAAAAAAAGAACAGTCAATTATTGGCTTGGAACAGGAATTCTTCTCTGACATCTATTTTTCCTACTCTTCAAGAGCAGCCAGCTGACGTCTACCTGTCTTAGTGGAGTCCAGTTACCTGCTCACATGTCTGGAAACCTGTACAACTCAAAATATTATTTTTCTTTCAGATCACTCCCCCCCAATTTCCTATGCTTATTTAGTATGTATAAACAAGGCCTGGGGCCTCAGACCTGATTCCTTACAGTCATTCACAGCAGTGAATATGAGAAGGGACTAAGCCTTCACAGAAGCTGCCCATGATATTTGTCAACTTCAAAAGGGCTGTATTAACTTACACCAGCTTCAAACCTTGCTTATGGTATTTTACATTCACTTTGCCATAGCACGCACGATTACACAAGCTGCAGGGCAGAAAAGTGAATAATTCAGCCCTCTTTCCTCCTCCGCCCACATCTTTTATTTGTATGTAAAGCACCTACTCCATTCCCAGAGATATATAGCTAGGTAACATAAGCAAACTAATGAGGTATAGCCTTGGGGCGTGTCAGCTCTATGTGCCTTAAAAGTGCCTACCTTTCCAAACATAGAATTGCTATTCAAATATCGTTCCTGGTTTTGTTAAGTAATAATAAAACTATATGAAAATATAGCACCATGTCACCCACTGTTTATAAGCTCCCTACAAGATGAATGGGTAGCTTGAGCAAGCAGCCTGCACACCCTGTCCTGCCTATTAAGGTTTTTAAGATCAGTTTTTTATCATGCATCTCAGGAAATGTTTGTCTTATCAATGAGCACTGTGCATAGGCTGTCAGAGCATACTGCAGTCCCTTCTCGTGTGGGGTTGTTTTGACTTGTCAACTTAAGTAGAAGAACGCAAGTAATTTACATGAGCATTTTGTGTTAGAGTATTAAATGCATTCTGGTTTTAATTAGGAGGAACAAGAATTGGTTGCAAAAAGATCTAAATGCCCGTTGCAGCTCAAAGTGCATCAAGGGTTCTCACATTAAAAGTGGTGCATTGTAACTGATTCTGATTCATGGCTGTCCACTCTCCCGTGGACGCTTCAGATATTTCACCTGTGAGCTTCTCTTTTTCCACTGGCCCATCTTTCTCCTCTCTACATCCATATACATTCTGTTGGCCTTGAAGCTTGCTCTGAATCATTCTGCTCTCTGATTCTAAGGAAACTCACGCAGCTCTTCAAAAGACGCAAAGTGCTTACCTCTATTCCAAACTCTGAGCATCAAATAGTTTTGCCTAGGGTGAAAGATTTAACAAGGGATGTACCCATGCCAATGCCAGCATTGTCCCAGCAGTAAGGGCTGTCTGTAATGGCAACGGCTCTGTGTGTATCAGTCACACAACAAACCAGTAACAAGCCTTCGAAGAGTGTCTTTCCACTAGGCATTTAAGGGGGCTTCATAAACCACAGCTTATACACAGGTGCAAAGTCATGCCTGTGATATTATCAATTTTCAAATAACAATTCTATGAGTTAAGAGGTTTACTTATATTTAAAGTTACATTGTAAGAGAGCTGGAAAAAGAGTGCATACATTCAACTCCTTGCATGGTGTTTGCTACTTAACAATCTTCTATTACACCCAGAACCTGACTGGAACAGCAGCAGGACGCAGTTTCAGTGCATAGACACAGTTTTGCTATATTCCATGTTCCCTTTTACTTATAAGTAAATTGCTGAGAAATCTAGCTCAAAAAAAAGGATAGGTCTAGATCCTCAGCAGGGATAAACCGCTTGAGTGCCATTACAAACAGTAGCGAGCTTGGTCTTCAGCATAAGTAAAAGATTATTATTATATGTTTCTATCAAGTACATAAATATTATTTAGATCCTTTGTAGAATGCCCTCTTTTAGAAGGATGACAAGGACTCTATGTACATGAAGCCTCTTTCACTAAACTCTCAGTTTATTAGTTAACAGGCATTCTTATCTGACTGTTAAAATGTTGATCAAATGCTTTTTTCACTTAATCAGGCTATTTTTATTCATATGTTAAATACTGTTTCAATGATCATTTATTTTCAGAATTATAGAATATTTTGAATTGGAAGGGACTCACATGGATCATCCAAGTCCTACTCCTGATTCTGGTTCTATTTTACATACAGAGAAGCCACTACTTAGTGTCAGAACAAGCTTCCCTAGATTGATCTACCATACTTCTTGAACTGGTAGGTTTGATTGCTAAAAAAGTGAATAACCTTAGAAATTTGATGGCATTCCCCACCAAGCCTCACTAAAGTTCTACCATGCAGGCACGTGTGTGCCTTAACCCCACAGCTGCCACTCAAAGGCAATCTTGCTGAAATAATGACGGCTGCAGTGTTTCATCAAAATGTAAATTCCACAGCAAAAGATTGCTGTGATAAATAACACGAGCCAAAGAGGAAAGTCCGCATGGGATCAGGCTAAGGAACCCTGACTCTTTCATTTGTAGCTGTTATCAGTGCCCAAGGAGCAGTGACAGTGCAGGGGTTCCTAAGCCCTCTTGTTGGCATGGACTGACAGAGACCAAGGAGTCTCTCGTCCCCCCCAAGCTGGAGGGGCACCTTCAGCTCCTGGGTCTGTATTTAAATAAACATTTCTCTTCATTCGGAGGCACGAAGGGAAGCCTCTCTCCGTTTCTGAAGCGGTCGCGTCCCTTCGGTGCCCGCCGCTCTCCAAGCCCTGGTTTTGGCTGCTGTTGCGAAGGTGGCCAAGAGAGGGCACCCGGCCCTTGGCGACTCCGAGGGGCCCGCGGCGGGCGGGGAGCCCCGGCCTGTGCCCCGGGCGCCGTGCGCGGGAGCCCCAAACGCTGCGGGAGAAGGGAAATTCTGGCCCGGCAGCGCAGGTGTGCCTCGTGAACTGGGGCTCATGCACGCATGAACGGGCACACGAATTGCTTTCTCTAGAAAGACCTGTTTTTATTTAAAAGCGAGGTGTGTCAGAAGCAGCCCTGGTGGATTTCATGCCTCAGGTGCTCGGGGAAGCAAGCTCGTGTGCTGGTGCTGAGGCGGACAGGACAGAACAGGTTTATTTGCTTGCCCTTCTTGATATAGTAAGTGGCATTTGATAAATTGTTGTCAGACCACTGAAATCTAATAACATGGATCACTACAAGATGATTACAGTCCCTGAACATTACTGGCACTATATGAGTGAATAATAACCTTGCCGTTTTCGACAAGGGGATACGTAATCCTCAGGGTATTCAGGGACAAGGTGTGATTTCCAAAACTTGGTTAAGAAAGGCACTAAAAATTAAAATGTCATTGGCTGAGAAGCCTTCCCTGTGGATTTTAAAGATTTGTAACTATGATAAATAAAATCACTCTCTCAATCAACCCTTTCCAATATAATTTATGAATGCTCTGTTCAAAACAGCGTATCACAACAATATGGAAGAAGGTTGGTGTAGAGACACACTGATGCATACTAAATACAAACTAAAATGCAGATATTGCCAATACAAGGATAAGATAAAAGCAAACGGACATAAATAAAATCCTCTTAAGGACATTTTAAAAATACAGTTTCTTAACACAATGTACCTGCCAAAATATTCAACAGATTTTACATCATGTCAGGTAATAGCTAGCAACGCTTTCAGTTGGCCAGGAAAGCTGGTAATCAATGAGTAGAAACACAATTCACCATGCTTGATAGGTGAGCTAGCAAGGCAGTAATACCTCTGAGAAAATGTCAGGAGTGATATGTGCACACTCTTTCTGTCTTGAGTGCTGAAGCCAGACCTGCTTTCAGAGGCAAACTGAGACTATAATTACCAAGGTTTTCTATTGACATCAGGCAGAAATTACCAAGCACAGTCCAGCAGAAGGCAGGTAAGACTGACCAATAAATATACATTTCCTCATATTTTGCACTGCAAAAAAAGGATCTTAAAGTTAGACTGTTTTTCACACCTCAAAAACCTTTTCATCAATTGCAAAAAAGAGAAGACATACACATGTACAGATATCTCCTTCAAAAGAAGCATACTGAAAGTAGCTACTAGATCCAATTTAAAATCCTATTATTTTTAAATAATCTTCATAGCAGAAGTAATGTAACCACAACCCATTTAAGACCTGGAATGATCACTAATCTGTACAAGTTCAAGTGCAGAGATTTGTTATGTAAAAACTCAACTGTGAGGGTTAGGTTTTGCCTGAAGCAATACCTGTCAGTAGTCCCACTGAAAACAGAGCATACCCTCAGTGGAATGCTATTAGGGGGGATGACAGGGGGAGAAGAAAAGCTTAAACTTTAAAGCATTTTAAAGTTTAAAATTCTCATCATGCCTTTCACAGATAGCCCTGACTGCTGCCCCAAGTTCCCACCACATGTGCCAGCACCTTATAGCCTTTCTTAGCAATGCCAATTCTCTTCCCTGGGATCGAAAACCTGCCCAAGTTTGTGCTCCCATCCAGTACCAGCACCCATCCTGAATCCTCACATCACTCTCTGGGGCCAGCCTCAGCAGCAGCTGGCACAAGCTGAGCTCTAATTTGGCTCGGCTGAACTCAGCATCAGGTCCCAGTCAGTGCTGTGTCTAGGACACTGTTAGGCCCTCCTATCATGCCCATGCAGGCTGTTCAAATTAGGATCTATGCTTTTGTTCCAATTGCACTGTTAACACTAAAAAGCCCATGACTGCAACAAGAGAAACATCATTTTGACCCTTTCTTGTGAGCCTCAGTACCACCACAGAGCAGGTCAATGTGGCTCTAGGGAGAGGTCTCACCATAATGCAAAGGCCTCGGCCTGCTGGCCTGAGAAACCCCTCAAGACACAAAGTCGTCCACAATGCTGAAAAAGAGGAGAAAAACATGCATTTGTCAGCAGTGAGCTCTGAGGACACAACTGTACTGTCCTCCAGGTCTGTCCTTATCCAAACCCTGTGCCCTCCATGTAGAGGCCCACCAAGACAGATGGCCCTGTCTTGTAGCAAAGTTTGGCCACCAGACACCTGGAGGTGGCCAGTACAAAATCATGGCCATTTACACAAAGAGAGGAAGGAGGCAGGTGCAGGGGGAAGCAGAGGGAGGGGAGATCAGGAGGGAGGCCTGGCAGGACAGAGTGAGGAGACAAGAACCAGGCAGTGTCCTCCCTCACAGGTATGGTCCCAGCTGCTCTCCTGACAAGAAAGAGCCAGGGTGAAGGCATTAATTAGGTCATATTCAAACTGGACCTGAGGAGAAAGGCTCTGGGGACTCCTGGAGAGGCAGTAGATCCTTCCTGGCCGTGTTTTCAGACCCTGGGAGGAGGCAGGTGCAACCCTGGGCAGCCTCTGAAGTTCCAGTGGTGCTCCCTGTCAGGGAGGGTGCCCTGATGGCTTGTTGGGCATCGGCCCACTCACTGAGGCAGAAAAAAGTTCATGTCTGTTCAAATCAGGTGCTCCCATACTTCTATCACTCTACTGTAGCTGCATCTGAACCCCTTCATATAAAAACACCTTGGGTGCTGAAAAAACCTCACCTCAGAACACCTCTGTTTTCAGACAGAACAAACAGAGTGGCAGTCAGCTGCTCAGAGTCAGACCTTTGTGGCAGGAGGGCAGGAAGACACTATTCTTATAACCAAGCTGAAAATCTAAAAAGAAAAAGGCAGACACACAATGCATTTCTGCGAAGTGATATCTGAAATGCACCCAATTTCTCTATAACTATTAACGTGGGGTAAATTAATTATTACAAAGTAGCTTATCCAGAACTGCCAAGACTGCGCTAAAATCAGTAACGAAGACTATACCAAGGACAGGAGTAGAGGTGCTTAGGAATGTCATGGAAAAAGGTCAGAAGCTACAGCTGCAAGAGAAGGGTAAATANACTGTGCCTTCCCGAGGCGGCCCACACTTGGCGAGCCGCTGCGGGCTCTATCGACCTAGCCGGTGTGAGGGGTTTGGAAGCAGCGACGCGTCAGGTAAATATAGCTGTCTACATTTTGCATTTATGTTTTCCTAGATAAATACATCTGTAGATATGTGTCAAAAATCATCGGAAAACTCATGACAGGTACGTCCTTGTTTGTACCCGTGTGACACAAACAGGTTTGTAAGGTTTGCCTTTTTTTTTTTTTCACTGAGCTTGAGACAAAAGCTTCAACCTACTTTATAGTGGAGTTAATGATACTCAGGCCTAAAGAGACACCTTCTGCATTGCCTGTGGCTGATAGGTATCTAATACATCAGGAAAGGGAAGGAATGCTGCCTGAAAAGCTCAATGTGACCTGGCAAAGAGATGTGGTCAGAAGGTGGAGGGAGGTGATTCTGCCCCTCTTCTCTGTTCTTGCAAGACCCCATCTGCAGTTCTACATCCAGGCCAGGCCTGGGAGCCTGACAGAGACATGGACCTGTTAGAGCAAGTCTAATGGCTTCACACTGAAAAGGGGCAGGTTTAGATCAGAGGAGACTCATTACTGTGAGGATGGTGAGACACTGGCATGGGCTGACCAGAGAAGCTGGGGCTGCCCCTTTCCTAAAAGTGTTCCAGGCCAGGTTGGATGGGGTTTGGAGCAACCTGGAATAGTGGAAGGTGTCCAAGTCCATGGCAGGGGGGGTGTCAAGGCTAAGATTAGCTTTGGTGTAACCAGGGGCCTTAAATTTCACAAGTGAAGACCACTGCTGTATTGGCTACATCCAGCTAGTGATTCTAAGCAGTTTAAAGGAGAAGGAAGATGAGAAAAAAGAACATTTCCTGCAGAAATGTTGGTTGTCTGCAGCACCAGAACAAGATATTTGAATAGAAGCAATAAAAGAACAATGGGAAAGAGGGCAACATGCATAACCACCTCAGAACTTTGTCCTTCAAAACTGCTGCCCCCACATGCAGCTGCTTCCTTTCAGCACCTATATGAAAAACATGATGTGGCTAACTCTGCTCTTCAAAACTGCACTGCAGTTTAATGCCTAATAAAAGCAGTGTAAAATTCCCATACGGAGCTGAACAGATTCTCATAGGCTGCAGAGAATAGGGTTCCATCCACTGGGGCCACTCTAGCTGAGTTACTTAGGAACTTCTAGATTTGTTGCAACTGCTGCTCATCCTAGAGACAGCAGAATATCCTACTCAAGAGAAAATGAATCCGTTTTTCTTTCAGAGGATTTTACCTTGAAGACCTTCTACTGTATATTCTAGGTGTGAAATGAGAGAACCCACAGTGTTCTCTGAAGTTTAATTTGAAGAGTAAGAGAGGAAAGGAGAATAGCTTTATGTCTGACATGAAAAACATTCTCCCACAGTGTAGCCCAGTTCAGCACAGCAGGGGAACATTTTATTCTGGGACTGGAATAAAGAAGCTGATTTCTTGCCAAGGGGAAAAAAAAACCCCACCAGAATATTTTCTGGAGATAAGCAAGGAAAAACAAAACAAACAACAACAACAACAACTTTAAAGTCCTTTTGGCTTGAGTCATAGATGAAGTACTTTTGATAACAAAGACAGATGTGTGGGGTGTATGTCCTGATCCCTTATCACACCCAGTCTTGGCTGGTAGCTGATGGGAGCCCTACTCCTACAGCTGGTTTGTGTCAGCCTGAGGCTGTCCCAGGGTGGGATCCCCCATGTACAGATAGCTGTGGCACAGCAAGTCAGAGCAAGATAAAACCCTTCAACAATGCTCTGAATCTCAAAGAAAAATCTCTCTTCCATTGAACAGACACTGGGAAACAGCAGGGGAAGCGTGAGTTTCATATTTTTATTCTAGCTACATCCACTTTGAAGACTGAAAAAAAAGGCAGGGAACTGATTTGTGAAGCAACTACCTAATTTCATTCATATAACAATATAATAACTTCTCCATTTTTGTTCAACCCAGACAGTTACTTCAGCTTAAAAAAGAGATAGAGAGAGTTCTCAGGGTTATTAAATTTTATATCCATGTCAAGCAAGCTGTAGCTTCTGGTTTTCCTTATGTCTTTTACTAGTTCTTGAAAGCACTTTAAAAAGTAGAGTCATACACATGGAAGGACACAATATGCCCTGAACAGGATGGAGTAGTGCTTATGCACAGTAGTGCTGTTTATGCTGTTTTTTGTTTTCATTGAACAATGCACAAGGACCTCTTATATCTCAGTGAGTCAGAGCACACAGGTGTTGCCTTCCTGTTCTGTCCCTTCACTTTTCCTTTGTTTCCCTTCAAGTCTCATGATTCTGCAGGCAAAGCCATGGCACAGAAATCCAAACAAGGTTCAGCCCACCCCAGCAATACAGCTGAGGTTGCACATGTCCTCAGCTCCACTCTCTGGGTCCACATTCTTCACATTTGATCATAAAAAAGTACTTTCCCTTAAAGTATATTAACCATACAGGACCAACTATTATTCCTCTAAGCTTGCCTGTTGTTTAAGCATCATCATCTAGGCTGTGTGAAGTATGACATTTGTTTCCTCAGAGAATGGAGGTCCATATAGTGCACCAATCTCAACTCCACTTTTAAGATCCCTTTAACCAGCTTTCTGTCCTTTTGCACAGTTGCATAAGCAGGTCTGAGACATGTCATACAAGCTAAATGAGGAAGTTTCCATTCACAAATCTGACTTTGGCACAGAAATTATGTGTTCAGACAGGCTGTTCCATTTGTCCACAGCTTTTTTTCAGAAGCTTTTGCATCTGTTTTGCAGAATAATTCATTAAATGTGATGCTAAGCAGCAAACAGGAAAAGAAACCAAACAAACTAAAAAATTTAAATCATGATAGACATACTAGTTCTCAACACAATGCTTTAGCTTGTGCTATGAAATCTAAATTCTACCATGGAGATGTGGTGGTACCAGCCACAGACACAGCAAGCATGTTCTCTAAGTCTATTAAAATAATATGAAACCAGACATATTTAAAGAAGCTTTTAACATACTAGCTGCTATACATTGCAGGCAACATTTGTAAAATATTAACTGCTTTATTGCTAATTTTGTTTTGAGTCATATATTGTTTAATTAGGATTTTGCTCAGGAGCAGATGGTTGTCTTCATTAAATCATAACATATTCTACCCAAATGGAAGCAGCTGGTTTTTTGAATACACTATAATTTATTTCCTACATGCCAGAAATCACTCTGAAGGGAATCCAGACTATAATCATTCAGTTTGTTTTCATTGGAGCTTATTTACAATAAACTTTTAAAAGTTTTTAGAAAACAGAAGTCAAGTGTAGGTGACATTTGTTAGCAATAACAATTTTCTTTTATTGAACTTGCTACTAAACCTATATTCATGTAAGTGCTTCCAGATGTGCATAAATGATGGTCATAGCATGCTATGTGGTGTATACAGACATTGGTACAAGAAAACAGCATGCAAAGAGTTTCCAAAATATATAACAAAACAGGCAAAGGACAAGAAAAAAGTTGGGTTTTGTTTTCCTAATTGATAATGAAAAACAGAAAAAGAAACTTGGATAATAAGAAACATCATCAGACTCCCAAAGACTCTCTGGCAGCCAGAATGAATCTCTTACAATTTCACTGAACTGAGCTGCAAATGCCACATGCACTAAAAAGCTTTGTAATACTTTTCAGTGCATTTAACAAAAAGTTTTCCTTAGGAAGGCTTTTCCTTAAATTACTGTGTTCCAGTCTTCTCTTTACAAAGCAGACCAGAGCTGAAGCTCCCAGGTTACATTCTTACTGCTTCACTTATCATGCACTGATATGCAGAATCATCAGAGAGCTCGATTGTACATGTAAGGATCAAAAGCTCCTGCTCTCCTGACAGATTTCTGATGGGTTCAGTCATAGAACCTATGAACTCTCTATGCATCCAAAATTTTAGATGTTCCTCAAAGCCTCTGGAATTACTGAGGGAGAGGACTCCAGATGATAAGGTTGAAAAATATATGGTTTAAATGTGGGTTGACAATTAGGCAGTTATCTTACACTCTTTGTAAAGTATTACTCCTTTTGGATCCTTGTTGGTCCTCCTCTCTTTCCTCTATCTCCACTGCTCAACTTTTCTGCCCCCTATTTCACATCTCACAATTTTTCCCCCTCTTCTTTTCTGACCTTTTTATCTGTGTTCAAACAAATTCTTCTACATAGCATTTCATATTAAGTTATATATTATAAAGACAAAAACTACTCAGTAAACATCTAAGAAGGCATTGTGCATGTATATGTGTGTGCATTAAATTTAAACATTAGAAAGTTACAACACTTATAAATATTCTATATCATCCTTGCTAAGAGAGCAATAGAACGTCTGACTTACTGTCATTTACTAATGACAAATTCCACTTAGATTCCACATTCCTCCTTTAGACTTGAAAAGAAAGTAACAGTAGATAAGCCATATCCTAATTAATCTAATTTTCCAGAAATATAAATACCTCAATATAAAAGTCCAGTTTTATTTAGATGAAGTCAGGGCATCTATACAGAAGAGCACGCCAGAAAAATATATTACTGTGATTCAATGCAGAGACAACCTCTGACACTAGGAGAGGCATATCAAGATATATTTATCCATCAAAAGTTTTCCCTATAGAACCCACTACTGAGTTGCCTTAGTGAACTAGTATTTTCTATTTTCGACTTAAATTCAGTTTAGAGAGAAAATATTGTTTCAACTCATGTTCTTGTTCGCAAATTGCTTAATACAAAAGCTAGAAATTCAGTGACTGACTTCCAAGTCAACATACAGAAAAGGGCTTTCAAAAGAATTAGATTTTCTTTTGGAAACAAATTTGATTTTGAAAAGTTATAGGACAGGAAAGCCTATTAATCTAAATTAAAGGACACTAATTATTTTGAGAAAAAAAAAGTGTAGTTCTCAAAACAACGTATGACCATGCTAGAAGTTCACTGAGCCTTTCATCACTTTGTCACTGATTCTATTAATGTGTACATTTTACCATTCCTTTTCTACCAAAATCTGAGAACAACATTTTTCAGAGTTGTGTGCAAAGCTGGTTTTTTATACCATCCCTTGGATGGAAGGGAACATCACAGATAGACCATGGCACCTCGTTTTGGTATGGATGGGAATAACCTGAGGAACTATTAGGCCAGAGGTTTATGACTGAATACTTCTGGGAAAAGGAGACATATTGAGCATTCAGCAAATGAACAAGCATTCTATTACACCCTCCTGGTTGTCTGCACCAGGTCTCTGCATGAGCCTTCTCACCGAGTAAGAAAATCATGCTTTCCTCCATTCCTGTCTAAACAGCAGAATTGTCTTTCTCTACCTTGCTTTTAAAACAGTTCTTAAAGGAAAGTATTACCTCAGGGAAGGTACCAAGCTCAGGAAATTTCTGTTCCCAAGATGACAGTTTTATATATTTACAAACAACTTAAAAGCAGAGGGCTGTTCTTTGCAACTGTAACCATAGGAACAGAGACCAGCACCTGCATTAATAGAGGACTGGGATTCCACTCTGCATAAATTACCTCAGCCAAAAAAGTGCTTACCTGCTGAGGCTGTGCAATTAAATAAACATTATTCCAGTATCTCTTTACATCAGTGGTGTGGAGCAATCTCCTGCTGTCAAGGACAGAACTATAGCCTCACAAACTTGTGGCTGTCAAAGCCCCCAGATTTGTTCAGCTTAACAGAGAAACCACATCCCAGCTGTTCTTCCCATTTTGTTTTCACTTGTCTTTCTTTTTTTGATGCTCTTCATCTTTTACAGCCATATTCTTCACACTCCCCTTTCCTGCACTTCTCTGAGGAGAAACCAACCTTAAGCTTGTGTGAGATTGTGGGTAGGGGTCTTTTAAGGTGACTTCCCTACTCAGAATTGCTGCTGTTCATGTGCACTATCCTCTGTTAGAAAACAAAGGATGATACAGTGTGCTATGCCCTGGCATGTATCCCCCATACTTTAGGGTTTTCCATCTCCACTTCTGGCTGTGGCACCAGACTGCCAGTTTTCATGTCTAAGAGTGAAATGGCACCACATGCCCTAAAGCTAAGGGCTCTATTAATGAAAAATACACACTATGTGGTATCTGTAGCACACAGAACAACCTTTTGCCCACTAGAAAAAGTGATTATTTTGGATTACTCTTTTTAATGGAGGATGGATGTGAAAATAAATAAGCCCCACTGGCTTCTTTCAGAGACAAATTTTCTTGTACTTCATAGTAATAAAGATGTAACTGCATTTTTGAATGCATCTGGCAAACACAGATAGAGTGATAGTAAAACTGACATGCTGAAGTAGCAGTGATATGCTAAATTTGACATCTTACTCTCGGTAATGCATCAGGACACCAGAACCAGTCATTCATAAAGTCTCCTTTGAGATTTGTGGAGATCAGGTTGAAGTAAGAGTCAATGGTTATTGTTTTAATTTTTTTTCTATTGGAAAGTAAAGCCAAAAAAAATCTAGAGTATGCAAATACAAAGAATCTACTAAACAAATTGTGTTGCAGTGTTCAGCCATCAAAAGCAAAAAACAATTTAAAATATCATTCGTACAATCCTAAGTCCTAAAACAATCAGAACATTCACAAACATTTATCTTTTGAGCAATTTTTCATGTAGCCTAATATAATTTCCAGTTATTGGTCATGAAATTATTAGCTGATATAACTCCTTGTATTTTACATTTCATTTTAGTTCTTACTGCTGGAAAGTTAGAGAGGGGTAGAGAGAAATGCTGCTAAACAACACCTACTTTCTCAAATAAAAAAGTTCAGTCTTCAGTCACATGTCTCTGCCTAATCACATTGCTGCAATTATATTAATTTACTCCAGGACTTTCTTTTGAAGTGAACCAACTACTTCCATCCAAGACAAAACTGGAGCATAATTTGGAGACTATTTCACTCCAAGGACTGATTGCTTCAGGCAGGAGGAGCAGGACTGTGCCCAGCTGGGGTCCCTCCATCCTAAAGAGTCATTCAGCCATTTCCCACCAGGCTTTGAATCCCCTGTACTTTCCTGCCACCTCCAAGGGCAGGCAACATACACTTTGGTCTTAAAATTACAGAAACATGCCTCTGGCACACAGTGACACTCCTTGGAGTATTTGAGGAACTGCAAAAAAATTACCTCCCACACCCTTTTTTCCATCTTCACTCAAAAAAAAAAAAGATTTTGGAACAAGAAGGAACGTAAAGAAAACTGCTGTGGAAGGAGCTGCAGCTATTCATAGCACACACAAAGCATCAGGTGCCATTCACCCCCAACACCTCCTCTCTAGTTGTCAACTACGCACGCGAAAAGATATTTTAAAGTGTATGTGTGTATATTACTGGGAACATCAGGGGGATGCAGACTGTGTGCATTATGCTTGCACAGTGCTCAGCCCAACAGAGGCTCTGTTCTCCCGTGATTTATGAAAGCTGTCTTCATTAACCCATTCTTCAAGTCTCACAAAAGCAACAGACCCACGGCACAGATGATGCCCATTCCTCTCTGTATCACAGACAAATTCTTCTCCCCACGTTGAACACATGGCACACTTATAAAAGCTGTTCTTCCACACAGAAGCTTCAGACCTTGTGCTTTCATAGTGGATCTTAATAGGGTTTTATGAGGAGGTGTTTTTTTAGGACTCTTTTTCTGGGAAATGGTAATATTCTAGTTACCATTAGTTACCTTATATTCTTGTGGTATGACAATTCTTGGAAAGGGATGGTTATTATTACCCTCTAGTGTCTCCTGCTAGCTCTTGATCCAGATTTATTATAGATCATAGAATGTTATGAGTTTGGAAGGGACCTTAAATGCCATCTAGACCCAATCTCTCCTGCCATGGGTAGGCAGACCTCCCACTAGACCAGGCCATATCCAACCTGGCCTTGAATACTGCCAGGATTGGGGCATCCAAAACCTCCTTGTGCAAGCTGTCCCAGTGTCTCACCATCCTCTTGGTAAAGAATTTCTTACTAATATCTAATCTAAATGTCCCCTCTTTCAGTTTGTACCCATTGCTCTTTGTCCTATCTCTACAATTCCTGACAAAGAACCCCTCTTTGGCTTCCCTGTAGGCCCCCTTCTGGTACTGGAAGGTTGCTGGGGGTTCTCCATGCAACCTTCTCTTCTCCAGGCTGACCAGCCCAAATTTTCTCAGCCCATCTTTGTAGGGGAGGTGCTCCAGTCCTCTTAACTTCACGGCCTCCTCTGGGCTTGCTCCAACAGTTCCATGTCCTTATACTGGGGACACCAGAACTGTACACAGCAATCCAGGCAGGGTCTCACAAGAGCAGGGTAGAGGGGAAAATCCCCTCCCTCAAGCTGCTGCCCACACTCCTTTGGCTGCAACCCAGGACACGTTTGGCTTTCTGGACCTGGCACTCACTCGAACTTCAGGAGGTTTGCATTGACCCACTTGTCCAGCCTGTCCAGGTTCCTCTGGATGGCATCCTGTCCCTCCAGTGTGTTGGCTGCCCCAGAGATCCTGGTGTCATCAGTGAACTTGCTGAGGGTGCACTCGATCCCACTGTCCATGTCACCAAAAAAGATGTTGAATAGTATTTGCCCCAGTTCCTACCCCTGAGGGACACCACTCATCACTAGTCTTTGTGTGGACACTGACCCATTGGCCACAACTCTTTGCGTGTTACCATCCAGCCAGTCCTTTATCTATTGAGTGGTCCATCCACCAAAACCATGTGTCCCCAGTTTAGAGACAAGGACATCACAAGGGACAGTGTCAAATACTTTACATGTGAAAGACCACATGCAGGAGCAAACAAAGAAAAAAAAAAATCAACTCTATCTTTCTGTTCAACCACTTGCATAGCTGGAGGTAAATTACCAGAGAAGGACTAGACCAAAAAGATCTCCAGAGCTGACACCATTCTGTTCTTTGGACACACGCTGATCTAGCTTATATTAAGCAAACTAAATTAATAAGGAATGACCCCAGAGGGATGGTGCGATCAGATCAGTAGCAAGAATTTCGTGTTCTTAAATTACTGTATTTATTATGCTGGTTGTCTAATCTCTCTCCAAGTTAATGATGCAAATGCATCAGTTCAATTCAACACAGGGACTATCCCAATTGGAAAGGCCTCATTTGAAATACGCTGGCTAAGATCTTGTAGCCCTTGGTTGCATTGGGAATGCACAGCTTCAAATTAGCTCCAAAAATGCTGTACAAGAAAACTGGAGTCATCATGTTTACTACACTTTGCTGAATCTTGGAGTGACTTAGTGCTTGCTGTTGCATTTCCAAGCATACCTTGTGGCTTCAAATCCTGTTTCCTGAACTGACATTCAGGTATTTTCCACGCTGTTGGCAAGCTCAAGGATATGAAAATTAAGAGATATTTATTATCTTGTGAAACACTTAACTTTACCTCAGGTTTTTAAATTAAGAAGATGAAAGCTGAATTCCTACAGAGCATTTCCAAAGGCTGCTGACAATTTGTTTCATATTTATGAATTGAAAAGGCAGACCTTGAAAGTAATATTCTATTTTCCTTGAAATCTCAGCAAAAGTTCATAAGAGTAGCAATAACAAAAGAAATGACTGAGCAGGGTATTGCTTGATATCTTAACTCCCTGCATCACATCCAAATTTTAATAAGTGCAAGTTTATTTTGGTATAGAAAGGCGCCATTGCCCTTGCTGATCAGGGTTGCAGACTGAGGATCAATAGTCATACACTTTACTGTTTGAAATTAAGGGCAGTGGCCACAAGTAATCACCTTACCACTTCTTAACCACTTAATGCATCAGCTAAACCTTGGTAACTGCCCATCTGATTGCCTCTCATTTGCCTCTGTCCTGGGTTGATGCTGAATTGTATCCCCATTCGTCTGTTTAGTTTAGAAATAAGTTTTGTACCTTTAAAACTGGATCTGAGAGTGAAGGAGAAGCAGTGGAATGTCTGAGGCAATTGTTTTCAAAACATAAAGATCAGGGTTTTCAGCTTTCCTTCACTCACGGCCTGTGTTGTCTGCAGTGAGTTACCATGAGGCTTTAGGTGAAAATGTAGAAACTATAAATGGAACGAACAAGGCAACATTTTTAGTAGCATACACCTCACCAAAGTCATATGTAAATGGTCAATTAAAACAACAGCAGAGGACCAAAATCCACAACTAAGTATGACATTTTCTTGCCTGAGTTTTAGGGATTAAGAAAGTAAAAGCAAGATTGGTTTTAAAAAGTTGACATTCCAGTTCACAGAAAATCTCTGGAAAAAAGTTTGAGTGATTATCAATTTGTATTTCCACATAAATAGGTAGCAAATCAGTGATAAAAGACAAACTGCACTTACCCAAGGAGAAAAGACAGACTCTGGGACACAACCTGAATTTAGATCCACGGACATTCACAAAAACCAGGTTTAGCACGAACTTGACTTGCCAGGCAAGAAGACAGAGAGGCAGGCTCCACCAGCATGATCTAACTTAGCAACTATTTTCAGGCCCTTGGAAATCTTTTTCTTTCAGGAAGGAAGTCTTAAATTACACTTAAAAGACAATTAATGACCATCAACTTCTGAGCAGCCTGAGATAACCCTGTTAAAAAACACCAGCTATTTAACATTGTTGCTTTAATGGTGTCACTGGTTATATGTCAGCATAATCGATGCTCTGTCACTTTAACTTAATAAGTAGTGTAATTGATGTATTATTACTTTAATTCTTCTTCATTATGAAGGTTATTAAGGTGCACTGTAAGTTAGAGTAATTGGACATTTCAATTGAATGGTTAAGGAGTTCAAAATAAATAGCTCCAGGATCTAGCACTGATGCTTACCTTTGAAATGTGCACCACACTTATATACATAAAAATGGACTGGCTTTGTCAGGGGTGGAGAGGTGAAAAAGTATGAATATAAGATGGTGTCTAACTTTTTGGATGCTATTTCATTTAAGTTTGCAATCCATCTCATTTTTTCTTTTGTAAACCCCCACGAGTTTCTAAGCACTTCACAGCATCCTGCATGTCTGAAAGACTGTGACAAAGGGATTTTCTTTTCCATTTTTCCCAGATGACTCCACACTGCAAGAACTTCGTATTGCAGAGATAAGGATCAGCCTCACTTGCACTGCAAGTAAAGATGACCTTGTCCTGTCCAAGTGCACATCTCTAATGCAGTCAAAATTAGTTGTGTCCAGACCTGATTACTTGTAACTCCACAACTTCCCTACACTGCACTATGGTCTCAAATATTTACCATCCTCTGCAACACGTGGGAGACCAGACTGGTCATGCTTTTCAAATGCCATCCTCAAGAAGGCAGCAGGCTCTGGGGAGCAGAATGAGTGAGTGCTGCACAAACCTGACCGAGTGCCAGCCGTCAGTCCAGCCATAAGGACACCAGCTGCATATTGAAGCCACCACCTTTCCAAGACTAATTGTAACAACTTTTACGGCAAACCAGAATGAAGCAGCAGTTGTAGTATGAGAGACTGTCGGTAACAGCATCCTTACTGAAAACTTTTATGCTTGATCCCATTTCATTTGGAAAAGGAGATTTTACAGGTTGATTCTTATTTGAAGAGACAACCCTGCCATGGGGGATTTCAGTGGCAGCATTGAAGAAGTGGAAGACAGGAAACAATGAAAGAATCTTCTTGATTGAGAGATGAAAGTCTTTCGAATTAATCATCTTCTGTTGCTAACATTGAACTGGAAGGACTTTCCTGGCTTCTATGGGGAAGAAAAGCAGTGTCTTTTCACTGCCCTCTGATTTTTTAATGCCCCACTAGTCTTCCTAGACTTTAAGAAAGAACTCAGAAGATAGCTTATGCAGCTAAATTCATTGTACTGAGAGAAGGCTGCCTCCCAAGATGATCTCAAAAAATGGTTTGGAACAAATAAATAATAGGGTTTGATCCCACAGGTAAGACTCTTTGTAAGTTACTTTACAATACTAAATGATCCATCTCCATCTATTGCTCTGTGGCAAGAGGATGAGGAAAAGGCATGACCATATTATCTGAGGATGTAGTGAGACTGGATGGGATAAATTAGTCTATATCATAATGCTAATGAAGTCACTGATGAGTCAGGAATTAAGCTGAACAAATTATTATTTTTCGTTCTTCATGCTAAAGTAATTGGCATGTTAAATCACATATGCAGAGAAAATATTGCGGACAACACAGTCATAAATGTAGTTCTTGGTAACTAAACTGTCATAAATGTTGCTTATACATGACTGGACTCAAAATTTTGCAAATTTTGAGTCAGGCCATCCAACAATCTTAGAACCATCATATAGTAAATAAAAAGAGTACATATTGTACAATATTTATGTACAGTGAAAGAACAGATTAATATTCCTGGTGAAGCAATAACTCATAGGAAGGTATAATGCAATGGGGACAGCAGAACATAAGTGCAGAAGATGGGCTTCATGTACTGTTACCCGGTCTTCTCTTGAAGCTTGCACATAATTGCTACAAAAGGTTCCATTATTCTTTTATGTGCTGTTTACTATGATTGTTAATCCTTTACAGACTATAAACATAACTTTTCATCTGCATAGTTTACGGGAACACATCTACCTCTTTAAAATAAACTCTTTGCAAGGTCTTTCATCAACATGTACCTCATCTTTTGCAATAGTGAATTTGCATTAACACACACTAGCAAATACATTTCAAGACTGATTGACACCAGTTCTTAGGCCATTTTTTAGACGTGTCCTCTAGACATATTTTTCCGACAGCCAAAAGAGCTTTCCTTATTCCTACCCTCTCAGAAACTAATTCCCAAACACCCCTTGGTGCAAGTACGGAGGTTGATGAATACTCCAGTTCAGTTCCAAATAACTTGAATCACATCCTTATATCACAGGTCCCTGAGCTTGCCAGAAGACTATTTAGTCTAATTGATAAATGGCAGAGATAACTAGTTCTCTGTGGCGATGCCTTACTTACACGGATGGATTTATTTGAAGTGCCTGAAACAGCCTAACTCAATCTGTGCTGGATGGCCAAACAGATTGCAACAGCTTTCATTTCCCCAATAGACATGGCTGAATCTGAAATCTGCTTCGACAGAAAAGATCCTTTTTCAAATTTCTTGGCTTAATATTCAGCTTGCATAGTCTAGGTCTCTGCAGCCATCATAGCTGAGGATACAAAGGAACATTCCTATTGCTGAGATGAAGAGATCCCCTTTTCCATCTTGGTTCTCTTGCCAAGGTTATGTCAGTACATCTCATTTTGTGACTTTATATGGGCAATGTACAGACTGGTGACAGATTTTTTTTTTCCTGAGATGACTCTGTGTAAGACTGTATTTCAGGAAAACTAGGGTGGATGTGGCTTAAAAGGGCTATCTGCAGTACTACCACCAAGTCACCTTCAGATGATCAAACAGACCTGAAAGTATGTGTGACTTTCAGAATATTTTGGTGCTTAATTTCTGTAAAAGTAGATAGTAAATATTGGCCACACCCTGTCAATCTGCTAAAGAATTTAGAGAGGTTGAAAGGCCTCTTCCATCCAACAATGCATGGAGGAATTACAGGTTATAATCATATTAGTAACAGACTGTATAAAAACAAGAATATGTTAGCATTGTGAGAGTCTAAGTCAGCTCAAAAACTTACTCATTCTATTCTAATCAGACTTGTTCCAAGGGTTTTTGAAAACAAGGAGATGATGCTACTTTTTGTTCTCCCAAGACAAAGCATACGAAGTGGCTACATAAGTAATTAATTTAATTCTAGAATTAACATCTCCTACTAAGCATTTTGGGAAGAATCCTACCACAAAAGCAAGCACAACAGCAATAAGAACTGGTGGTTGACTTCAGCTTTTTGTAATCTCATTGTTCTACTTACTCACTCATCTTACACCTTCTATATGCCACAGGAATATTGAGTGAGTGAAAAAAAATGAACTTTCCAGAAACAGTGATTTACTATGTGCAGATATTATAGGATCTGAACCAGTGAATTTACACCATGGGAAAATATTAACCCTAGAGTTACATAAAGCTGGGGTTAGGGAGCTGCCCACTTCCAAAGAGAAGAAGGGCTCTCAACTTGTTTGGATCATTCAAGAAAGGTTCTTTAAAATATTGTTTCTAAAATAACTCTGCAGGTAGCTGTACAAGGAAAGAGAAACAGAGACATGAAAGTTGTCAACTGTTTATGTCTAAACCAGTCTAAGACCATAAAAGTAGAAAAAAAGAATCAGATGGTGGTCAAGAGAGTATATAACAGGACAGTAAAAATATTTCCAGCTATGAAATTATAGACCTACAAGAGCTTTAATTTTGGTGTGGTGGCTTTTTTCTCCAATATTTCTATAGCAAGTTTCAGATTTTCTCTGAAAACTGCACTTGTAAGTTAAACGTACTCTTGGTTTATAGTTAATTTGCCTTGAGTTTGTCTCACTTCATGCCTCAGAGAGGCTTTGGGGACAGTGGAGTCTGAGCACGGACCCAAACCCTCAGCAAGGACCAGGCCAGTGTGGTGGGAGTGGGGAGCACCAGGAGAAGCATTCTCAGAAACACGCTCTCCCTTACTCTTACAGGATTTTAATTTTCTGTTGATGAGGATTTGAAACCACTCTAGTTTTCCAGCATGCACATATAAGCATAACCCTGTGGTTCAAGATAAAATGCTTCAAACAGGACTTCATGTCATTTCCCGCTGAAGGGTAAAGGACCAGCAAAACCTTCCAGCATGAGTCAAATCTGGTTTTATAAATGCATCTAACAAAGGAGTGAATCCCCTCTGACAAGTACGTGAGGTGTTTGTGCTAGACAAATTAGAAGTACAAAGCCGTGTGTTTAATTCTGACTGAAAGCAATTGAGAGGTACAAATTGTACCAGAGGAACTTTCTAAATTGAAGGGAACGAGGGAAAGAGACAAAAAAACAACACTAAAATGACCTCCACACAATGACCGTTGAGAGATGATAAAAACTTAGCAATTTGGAAGGGGGAAAAAGAACAAGGCAGGCAGGAGGACAGGCAGAGAAGTAGTCTGAAGTTTTTAATGGATAACTTGTTTTTTGAGAACACAAAAGCCCTGCTGCCATGCCTTCTTGGATTATTTCCAGTGTTACAGATAAACCCACAGCTTAGCGAACACAAAAGCCAGGACTTTTCTTTTTTGTTCCCCCTCTTCTTCTTAGCACAAAGTAATACAGCAATCATGTCAGGAAAGATTTGGAGGCTTTAATTGAGCTGCGTTTGTATCCTTTTCTGTGTTTTCTATCATGTCAATTTTCCAAGTGGCCATCAAGTTTTTGTCAGCTGAAGCAACCCAAGTATACAAGGGTGACATTTAGAATTGCTCCAGGATTTGCCTCCCTCCTGGCAGCACTATCAAGAAGGGCTTTAAGCATGCTTAAGTTGACTTTAAATCAAGATGTCAGTTTTGAAATCAGGCTGTCTTTGGCGTTCTTGTCAATAATGCTGAATTTGACTTAAGCCTCATACACCTTCATGCATCGACCAGCCAGTATTTGAAGCTATGTTTCTCTAATATATATCACAATCTTTTGTCCTTTACTCAGGATCTGGGACATTTACAGTTTGATAGGGTGAAATGTTTTTCCCCTTCTCTTGTAATAGGAAAGCCAAATGCTTGCTCTTGGCAAGGGCAAGCAGTGGTAGGACAATGGAGAATAGCTTTATGATGAAAGAGGTTAGCTTTAGATTAAGACTGGATATTAGAAAGAAATTCTTTATAGTGAGGGTAGTGAACAAGCTTTCTGGAACAAGTTGCCCAGAGAAGTTGGATGCCCCATCCCTGCAATTTTTCAAGGCCAGGCTGCTTGACGCTCTGAGCAACCTGGCCTAGAGAAATGTGTCCCTGCCATGGCAGGAGAATATGAATAAAATGATCTTTACAGCCCCTTCCAACTCAAATCATTCTATGATTCTATGTAATATTTTTGAGCTTGAATTTCGAGGAAAGGAAATCTTCCCCCCACAGAGAGAGGGGGGAAGACGTTGCATCAGAACAAAGTCATAACAAAATGAAGATCTGAGTCTTTGCATAACTGTGTTTATGTATCTTTGTGTCTATTCTGTGACAGAGCTGAATGTAAAATGGCTTCCCATGACCAAACACCTTTGGTTGTTTTATGTGTCTGTTATGAGATGTTTTGCACAGAGAAGACAAAGGATTATTCCTCTTTCATTGGTTCAGAGCTATTGCATTATAGAATCAGCAAAGTAGTTTGTTATCACAAGAGTTTTGGGAGAAAGTCCAAAACACAACATTAAGATTTAGCTTTCTAGGTCACAGTGAAAGCCCTGACCAGAACTCTCCTTTGGGAATTCTGCTTCAACCCATAAGGAATATAGCAGCACCTGTGAAATGTGGTTTCTGAGTTACATTTCAGAAGTCAGATATGTGAAGACCTCAGCTATCCAACTGAGGATTTTGGCTTACTTCTATACCTTTTTATACCTTTTACATTAATCACTGCGAAGAAGTATTTCAAAGTTTCTCAGTTGTCATAAGCTGGCACTGAAGTCAGAGAAACCAAGACAATTCAGCCTGAATACACAAACTATACTTTTGACTCATGTTTAAGAGACAATCCAGATTAAGGGAGAATAAAGGAGGGGCAATCAGTAGCTATTGCAGAATCTCTCCCACATGGAGACAGGAAGAGCATTTAGAGTGGAGCTGTTCTAGAGCAGTCATCACTCCACACATTTATACTGCAACAACTTTTACAGTTAATCACATGGTACAGACAAATTTCAAAAGCAAGAAATTAGCAATGACTGTGAACAGAACTTGAACATTGTTTCTGTTCTTGATTGAAAACAATGAACTAAGAATATTTGCTTTTCTATACACTTGTCTCATTCCAGAATACCAAGGAGTATTTAAGAATATATGGAACCTTAGGTACAGACATGCACTCTGAAAAAAACTCTCTTAAAAAGCAAAGAACCACAAAAAAGCATCAAGAGGTAAATTTCATAGAACTAAAATCTAATTATGGATTAGATTTAGTCAAATCTATAAAAACAGTATTTTACCCTCATTTGTAAGGAAGAGAAGCTTTAGTCTTTCCCTAGCATAAAGCAGAATATGAATAGGAAGAATCTGTAGCCAAATGGAAGCAACTGGATAATAATACACAAAATAAAACTTTTAAACAGCAAATTTAGCATAGCTGTGACAAAAAAAAGTTCATCACAGCTTCATGGAAATATTAGGTGACTTCTCCACTTTATTTAGCAAATTCACATTAATATCACTTTTCTCATCACAATTGTTTATGTCAGCTTCTTCCAAGATGACCTCTCAGTATTCTGCAGGAGTTCTTATCTAAATATAATGCCAAATGAGCCCTGAAATAAGTCATGAGACCCAAAGTGACATTATTATTAGGAAAATGAATTTAAAAAAAAACATTTTCCCAACATCCTAAGAGGACAAAAAAGCTAAGGCAAAGGAATGAAAGATTAAATCATCAATTAACACCAGGCAGCACAAGTCAGCACATCAGGCTGAAGTGAGCCCTCCAATACACTCATGTGCATAATAAGCAGAGGGTTAAATTATCCCAGTTCTGTTCCTTGCTGCAGTGTGACAACAAAAAAAAAATAGAAAATAAAGATTTGTTGAACAACTCTAAAAATTGGTGTTTGGAGATAGGCAGATTCAGAGTAATGATTGTAAGGTGGTGTTCTATGTACAGAAATAGTCTTAGGATGGAAATTTGTACCCAAGGCAGAGTTGAACGGAAGGATTTATTTTCTTGTTGCTCTACTGTGTTCTTGTAATTTACTTAAGAACTTCAAGTTTTCTCTAATGAAGTTCAGTGGAGATGGGAGCTGGGGTGAAATGGTCAATGGTTGAGCCTCTGGGGAGACAGGAATGCAGCTGATGCAAGCAATGTTTTTACTTGCCAAAAAGTCTAAAGGAAATTCTTTTGTGTCTGCTGCTGCACAGAAAACTCTCCTTTGTAATAGAATGAAGTTTGACAGCAAAGAGTCGTTTGTGCCAGAGTAGAGTTTGTGTTCTTCTTGCATCTATCACTAATATGGCAAACAGCACCATGCACAAAGATTTTTTTTTTTTTTTTGTGGTATAAAACCATGAAACTTCACTAAGCCAGCCCTACATTTCATATTTAAAGCAAAATATCCTTCATTTTACATTTTTTTGGTGGTCAGATAGCGTGTTTAACACTCCACTAAGTAAATTGAAATTTTAGCAAGTATACAAATCTGAAAGTTGTCTCTGGCAGTGTGAGATAGCACAAAGTCTTCACCAAATCCGAGGCAATTATAGCCCAAAGAAGAACGTGTGAAGTGGACATTCACATTTCATAAGATCATAAAAAAGTTGGCAGGCAAAGACCTCAAGAGAGTGCTAAGCATGCACAAGGATGGGATATAAACTATCAATTATATTAAAATACACAGAAGTTTGTTTACCTTGTACCTAAAGTTCTCCAGAGATGGAGATTCTGCTGTACTCAGCCACCTGCTTCACTACCTTGCATTAGCAGGCTGTCAAACTAAGAAGGAGCTTAAATTCACGTATCTCATCATCAAAAACTATTCAATGTTTTTTAACTCTCATACATAAAGCCTTCTGAAATATTTAAAGATCATTCTTATTGTGAGGCCGTCACCTGTCCACCTTTCAAAGAGAAGCCATGTCTCTTCACTATAAACTGATGTCCCATCTCACACTCTCTCAAGGGCAGGAGTTTGGCTTTTTTTGCTAATTGCAAGTCATCATGTGAGCTGGTGGCTCTTTTCCAAGTATTAATAATGCTTTCTCTTGCCATTTTCTTTGGCCATTTAAATTTAACAGACTTTCAAAGTGTCTGGTTGGAAATCCTTCTGAGCCATGTCAGGTACAGCAGAGTGAGAACTTTCCTGACAGAATATAAAGCTGTGTACTTTTCTATTGTAAAGTACTGATCCTGCAAATTCCTCCACATTCTGCCACAGTACAGGGAGAAGTATATATATTGCTAATGTGTTTCATTTCAACCATGTGAGCAGCACTTTTGTAATCTCTTGCATGCATATGAGTCCTTTTAAGTGCATTAACTTGATTTATAACAAGCAATAACATAATAGGGATATGAGATTCTGGACTTAAATCACGGTTTCTTAATAAAGTAAATATTAACTCTGATCATAGATGGGGAGAACTGAAGCACAAGATACCTCATCTGAAATGACATAACCAATGCAAGCACTAGAGAAATATGTAATTCTCCAGATTCCTCTTTGCACATCTCCCCTGTGTGGCGTCTGCCCTTTTAAATTAAGAAAATAAATCTTTTAAAAATATTGGATTAAAGATTCCTAGCATGCATTTTCATGAGGAAATAGAAAAATTTGGACTTTAAATTTCAAATGCACTTAAAAAACAGCTGAGGTGCTTTCATAGTTCTGCAAAAAAAAAAAAAAAAGATATTTTAAAGTATCTATTTTCATTAGTTGAGATTTATTTTGACTGGAAATTGAATATAGCACTACTACTTGTTTCTTAAGGATTTTTACATGACCCTTCAAAATGCAAAACACTCCAAGAACAAGCTATCATTTTATGTCATGATTGTACAACTAGGACAAAAATATCAATGTACTCCCACATAAAGATACAGTAAGGAAAAAGCATAGCACAGAATTATGTGTGGCTGGGTAAATAGAAATTATATTAGTTCTCCAAAGCAGTCAAAAAATCCCAGGAACAAACACAAAAGCAAAGCAGTGCAGTCTTTAGGGCATAATAGTACTTCCTGGTTCCCACTGGAAGATACTGCATCCTCTCCCCTGCTCCTTCCTGAGGGGTTTGCTAGGCTGACCCATGCAAAAGAGTGCTGAGTGGGCTTCTCCACACCTCGAGGGGAGTGATCTCCCTGCACAGTAGGCAGATAGCAACCAGAATTCCTGCTCATTTAGTCCCAGAAAGGACCAACTGGACATCACACAGCGTGACTCAACCACTTCTTACTCCTCCCCCAATCCCAGTTTATCATAAGCCAGAAATATCTGAGTGGAAATCTTTGTTAGTTTGAGATGAAGTGAACAATGCAGAGCAGGATTGTTAGGAGAGAAACAAGCTGATGTTTCAAAGGACAGCTCAAATGAGTCAAACCAGCATGGCAAATTAATTCATTCAGAACTAGAACACAGAGCAGAAGCCATTGCCAGAGGAGGGAGAAATAGTTAAAAGATGCTTACAAATAATGCCTGGCTGTAATACCATGTTTTAGAAAATGTTACTGTCCCAGGGGAATTATGAAACTGGACTGTTGCAGGACCAGTTGACACTCAAGTCAGAGAAACCTAGAAAGAAATTAAGGAAGGCTTTGGTTGCAATTAATGACATTAATGACAGAGGACAGTCTTATAGAGAAGAGATAGCCTACAAGAATGGAGTATTAGGACTGATCATTTAACTCAAAAATATTGAAAAAACACAAAACTAAACTAAACATTTTCACTGTGCAGAAATAAAGCTTCATTTGAACTGAGATCATCTAGAAGACCAGATTTCTTCTGACCCTCATAGTGGCAAACAGCAATATATCTTGGGGACCTTTCTCAAGAAACAGCCAATATTCCAGCCCAGGGACAATTTAGCTGGCCACACCAAAAGGCATATAGCAGTTACTACAAGAAACAGAAAATGTGCCAAATGCTCCCAGCCAGGAACATGTGCCTGGGCTGGGGCAGACACGTGCAGATCAGTGCAATTATAATGGTGTAAAGAAACTCAAGGCACCGGGAGCTGGGGAGGAGCAGATGAACAGTGCTGGCTACAGGGGCTGGGGTCTAAAATGGACAGTGAATGAAAGCTGCTTTTGCTTTCTGTAAGATTAGATTCTGCAAATCCCAGGGGGATGCTAATGAGAACCTAGTTTATGCAAACAGCAAAATACAAACTCCTTGTTCAAATCCCAACCCAGGATCCTTGTTGAAAGTGGAACTGCCACAGAGGCTCTTTGGGCTGTTTTCTGTCTGCAAAGAGTAATGTGAAAAAGCTGGTTTGACCAAAAACCTTGGTTGTATCCAAAGCTGTTCCCATCAGGAATGCAAAGGCCAGAAACACTTTGCTCCTTATACAGCCTGATCTGGGAAGGAACTTTGTAAATTCTAGGTGTTAATGAGCAGGATATGGTTATCTGTATTCATAGATTTGCAGCAGCGAATTTCTAGTGATGTATGAAATGAGAAATCCCTGCCTCATGCACAGGGAGAATTATACAGATATTGCTGTTCAGTCAGTGGTGTGCAACACTCAGGCTAGCTTCACACATAGTGTTCAACTCATAGAAATGTAGAGACACACAAATACATTGTGTGTGCCCAGATGTCTCTGAAAGATTAAAAAAAAAGTCATTAGAAGATTTAAAAAATAAATGCAAATTTTAATCCGAGCCTTTATATTCTTTAACATGAATGTGGCCCTGTCAAACCATTTTGTTTCTGCTCTTCTAGGATACCCATACTGCCTTTAAAAGCTCAAGAAAGACACTGGTTTAGGGTAGATTTTAGGAAAAAAATATATAAGATGGTAAGTTACTTAAAAAAGAAAATTGATTTTAGAATGAACGAAAATGGTAGAAGGTTCCAACTTCATATCGGAAAGAAATTATTATCACTTGGTGCTACTATATTTTCTCCAGACCCACATGGTCTTTATTAATGAGAAAGCAGTGGCAGATCAACCTCTGATGCCCTCAGTGTCTGGCTGCTGCACTGGAGCCCAAAAGCCACACATTGAGAGGGCACAGCAAACCTTCCTCCACAGGCTGGTTCCAAGCACACAGGAAGCCACATGGGAACCACTAGCTAATTCCTGGCAGAGGTTTTAATATGGTTTTAATTCTTTTGATGAAACCTTGAAACACAGAAGGCTGCTTTGAGAGGGCATTAGCAGACTTTCTCTAGGATAAACAATTTATCCTCTAAATCCTTGTGTATTACACATATTTGCCCTACAAACAGATATGTTGGCCCTTCTACCACTGGGGGCTTGATTCTCAATTTTCAGTTAATTGTAATCCTTTACATCAGTATCAAGTGGGTGAAAAAAAAAGTTAGAATAACTGTTTCCCTTGGCCTGCATTTTTCACTATTAGCAGTTAGCCCACACCTGACACTACTGTATTTTACTAAGGCTGCCTGGTCTTAGTTTTTCCTCTTCCTACATCTATATCATGTACCAGAAAGACGTTTGTAATGACAGTCCTTTGTAATGCCTATATTATTATTTTCTTTTACATTTCCAAACAGAACTGGATGATATTTTTCATGTACATATTTTCCCCACCAAAAGCATAAATTTAGTAACATTCCTAAATTCAAGTTGTCTCCCTAAACTCCGTAAAAATAAATTACAAATACAATTTAAAAGAAAATTTAAATAAATTAAAAATAAATTACAAAAATAAATTTCAGAAGTCAACATGGTTTATTTAGACATTTTCAAACTTCCTTGCTACAGCTACCACTCATTTCAGCATGTCCTTCCATTTTGAACACACTAAAACCCCTTTTCTAATGTTCCCATGCAAATTCAAACGCTCCATCCACCTCACACACACACGCACATGCATGCTCACTTTCTCACAACTCCCAGAGAACTGAAAAATCAATTACTCTGCCCCTTAGTCCCGTGCAGGACTTGGCACCATCACACTGATACAAGAGGGCTCTAAGGAAGAGGGTCTGCTGAAGGCAGGCAGGGTGACAGCCGTGCCAGGGGAGCTGGAGCAGAGGAGCCTGAGCCAGATGAGGTCTGATCACCACGGCCTCATGGTTGAGCCGCTGGGTTTGAGCAAGGCTTATCAACACAGGCAGACCCTGGTGCAGCTGGGGCTGTGCCATTTCCCACCCCTGCATGGCAAGTGCTCTATGATGACTCAAAATCACAGCTTATTGAGGCACAATTTCCAAGCATGGTGCAGAGGTCTGGTGGCTCTGATGAAGCAAGTGCTGATTGAGCTTTGCTCACCAGGCAGGGCTCACTGCTCTGCATGTACCACCCTTATCTGCCTTGAGCCCTTTCGTACAAAGTCTTTTTTCAGGTGGAAATCCCAGAAGGCCAGACATTGATGTTTTGAATTATACAACCAGCCTCTGCCTTCCACAGTGAGGGGTCAGCTCCCTGCCAGCAAACTCATTTGTAACGCTGCACTTGTAAACTCCCGATAAAAGGCTCTGATGGAACCACGCTTCGCTGGGTAGTGGCAATAAAACTGCACGGCCTCCTTTACATCATAAAAAGCTTTCAAAACCCTACCATTTCAGACTGAAGCTTCAGTGAGGCAATGGATATAAATCCACAGAAGGGAGATTTACTATAAAACCTGAACTATTTTTAGGTGTTATCAGCCTAAATGAAAACATCTTTAGAAGTCAATCTACAGGAGAATCTCAGTGATAGAATGAAATCTTAAGCTCATGTTTCTTTCCATGTTTTTCATGGGATTTCAATGCATTGATTCTGACCACAGGGGTCAAGAATATCAAAAGAACAGTATGAGGGGAAAGAAAAAAATTGTCTTATTCCAGGGGCTTGCCTTAAATACATGACAGAAGTTATCACAAATAATTAGGCTGATATTTGCTTCAAGTTACAATTGCCTTTTTAAAATTTCTAGTCTTGTTGTAGACTGTTTAATGGGGTGACATATACCACAAAACTGCCTCTGGGACATGTGATATTGTTTACATTCAGGTGACAATGCCACCCTGGTAGCAATCAAATGTAGATAAAGAATGATTTTCTAAAGAAAATTAAAAAAATAAAATAAATCCAAACCAATAAAATAATTCTGACAAAATTTAAAACTAATCACTGAGAGGGTGAAGAATCAATTATTTTGGAGCACTTGTCTTGAAGTTAGTAGGCACGGGCCACACTGAGTCTCTATGCTCAATGCCAAGGAACACCCTTGATATGTTCTTTGAGATTGGACACCACAGATCTGTGATCAGCACAGGCTTGGCTACTGCAGGAGCAGGGCTCTCAGACACAGCGAGCACCACCAGAAATGCCCAGGGCTCCTAAGTCAGCTCACAGCAGGTGCCTGCCAGCAGGGCCAGCCCATGCCCAAGAGTGTACACGGGGCTTGGGCTTGCACTTAGTGATCATGAAGGCAGATCTTGGCTCAAGCTTTTGCTTCCTATTTCTCAAAAAAAAAAAAAANCATTTTGTTGTACCTCGGCTGGTGTCCCGGAGACCCCTTCACAATAAAGCTGCGTTCTACCATCTCGTGGCTTCGTGGAATTATCTCCGGGTGCCACCCTCCCTCCAAGCCTTGCCGTACGCCCTAGGCGGTCGACTGAACCCCGGTCAAGGCGCGGCGTGACCCTGACGCCGGGCTTGCCTTAGCCGCACCCTGGACTGAGCCCAAAAGCCCTTCCTGGGGCGGCCCACTCGTGACGCGTTGCAGCGGCCGGGTGCTGAGACCAGCTAAAGGAGCTAGCCGGGGTGAAAGCGGCGCGTCAACCCTGGACCCACAAGCCACGTTCCCACACGTGCACAAAGGGAAAGCAGCTCAGCAGCACAGTCAGGTTTATCCTCTGGGTGCCCAGCTCTCATTGCAAGCCCAGAGCAGCTCCTTGTTAAGCCCTGCACACCCGTGGGTGCAATCCAGCCTGCCAGCATGGCACGGGGATGCCCATCTGTCTCACCCAGAATGGCAACAAAACTGCATCACACAAGTAGCTTTCCCATTCAGGTCCAGGTGGCACACAAAGGTCTAGTCAGTGTCAGTGCAGTTAGATACATAAAACATTTATAAACACCAGCTGCCTCAAGATCTGCTAAAGGGTTCTTTTAGGGGTGTTGCTCTGTGTCTGCTTTTACAACTTGTACATTTTTAAAAGATCAGGACCAGTCTGGAAGATGCCAGCAGGAGAGCCTAGTATTTACACAGGGCACCCTGGCACACAGCAGTGGCTGTGTACATAGCAGAAAGCCCTCAGAGCCCTATTTCCTGGGTGTGAACCTGCATCTTGCAGAATGAAACTCAAGCATGGCTCTCTTGATTCTGTAGGAAAACTTAGTAGTAGATGATCCATGCATCTCCAGAGACAATGTTACCGTAGATTAAGCAGTGCTGCCTGTATCCCAAATGTCCTTTTGTGGAACCTGCTTTGTGAGTCTATTTGGGCCATGGAAATTTCCTGATGGACGTCTGCCTAAGGGTGAATTTTGGAAAATTCCCAACAAATTCGTGCAACTTTTTTATTGTCCATAAAAAAAACCCAACAAAACACCACAAATCAACAAAATAAAAACTAATAAACAAAAAATCCACAAACAAACAAACAAAAAGAAAAAAGGAAACAAAAAAAACCCAACCAACCAACCAAAACCTCAAACTATTTCATGGTGACACAGTCATAACAGTCAGAAAAAAAAATTAAAAATAAAGCTTCCCACTTTTAAGACGGAGCTTGGTGCGGTTTTGGAAGGGTATTGAATTTTCCTGCTTCCAGGAAAATTTGCCAAAGTTTACACAACCTCAGAACAGAGAAAAATCCTGTTTAACACATGACCACAAAAGGCTTATTTGCGTTTGGCAGCTGAATGGTTTGCAGATTCCATCTGGACTGAGCATCCCCAGCCCAGAGCTGCAAAGGCTGAGCAAAGCTTCTGCCGAAATCTCTCTCACCAGCTGCTCAGGGTCACTTCTAACCCTGGCAAAGATCCTGTAGGCGTTCCATATGCAGCCTTTTGCCTAAAAAAGTGAAGGTATTTGATCTAAAAAATTGGCAATATGACACACCACTCTTTGTCATGCCTCCAACAGTGACTTTAAAGCTGAGTGGAAAAAGCAAGTTTGTGTCTGGCTATTAGAGCTCTTTATTAACATCCCACAAGGCCTTTGTGATAGTTGGATAGTAAAAATAGGAATCTATACCTAGATTAGACATGGAAATGAAGAGGAATTAAAGGAAATGTGGCACAACTTTAGCCTATGACATTGTTTTAATATAGATAAACACCTGCTTAAAAGGATTGCTTTAATTGGGCCAAATTACTAAGCTGAATCCAAATAAAAGGCTATCCAAATAAAGGCTGAAAATCTTCTGAGTGGGACAGGGACTCCCTCAACAGCCAAGGATGGAAAACAGGCAGTGCTAGAACACAGATCATCCCGCATGAGGGCAGGCAGTGGAAGCAGAACAGGGCAGTGTCTGTTTCCATGGACTCTGCAGAAAGGTTTGAGCAAACAGCTAAGTCATAGCTTGTAATACACATATCTGAATGTAGGGGAAAATTCACCAAAGCAGGCAAAAGAAATGGGGTAAAATTAGCAGAAATTTTCAAGATAACTGAGATAGGAACATTTACTCACCTTCAATCAAAAGAAAAATATTGCATTGAATTTCTCAAGCACTCAAAACTTTCCTATTTCTGTCCTCCACCCTTTAAGCTTCTCAGTTCAAGTCCCCTTGGAAACTTCTCCATCTGTGCTGTTCAGCAAGTGCTGAGGAGTTTTGACTCAAGGAAGATACTTGTGTTGGTTTTTTATTTTGGGGGTGGGGAGTGGTGGTGGTGGTTTATGTGCTCGTATATAAGCATCTAGATGAAAGAGATTGCTCAGGACACTGTAAACATCTAATCCCCTCAGGGTATGCTTGGAAGCTCAGCAAGGTATCAACAGAATCATTCTTCATACTGATAATTTTATATTTTTCCCCTTCCCAATTTCTATAATTCCCTTCAAAAGCATTTGCAGCTTTACAACTTAAATTGTAATCAATCAAGTGATTATTTTAAAACTTTTCAGTTACTTTTTTTTTTTTGACATTTGTGTACATGTCTGGCTTTCACCATGATTCACTACTCCATGCCTGACCATCACCAGGTTTCAACGGATTGATTAGCAAATACACAGCATTGTGCTGCCTGGCAGGGAGCACTCCAGCATTCAGGTTTGGCAAATGGTCATGATGGAACCTAGAGAAAGCACCAAATCCTAAGGAAAATATCTCTGAAATTCCTGTTCTAACTTCAGCGTTTTCCAAGTTCCCTGAAGTGTCACCACTCTCTCACGTAAGGGTTCAATCTGCTAACACACCATACCTGTAAATTAAACTCCTGTTAGTACCCTGAGAAAATTCAGAGCAGGCATCACATTTGGAAAACTGGCCTATTCCAATTCCATCAGCTGACATTCTCACCTTAGAAAAACACCTTACCAATCCAGCTAAGAGGCATAAAGATTTCTAAAAATTAAAAAGTGTCAGTGTAAGCACCAACCATTCTGCCTCTTTAACTTATTCTAGCTTATAAGAGCAAAGTTACTGGGGTATGCTGTCAAACCTGAATGTTCAATGCATCTCAAAATGTGTGAATTTATCACTGAATTTTTTTCTTTTTAATAGTCTTTCCTTCATGCATAAATGTTCGTATTGTAGGAGAACGTTACATAGCTTATCACACATATTTTCTAGACTTTTTCAGAGTTTCAATCAGGATAGACTAAAAGAACAATATCTCTACAAGATTTCTCACTGAAGCCAGGAAAGTATTTCAGATGTGTCTTAGATTCATAGGTCAGGAAGAGTACAGATACATCTGAAGGCTGTGAACCCATTTTCTAATGACCTCTCCATCAAAATCTGGTCAGAGAGATGAACAGGCAAGAGCTGGAAATCCTGGTTAACTGATGTGTGTTCTGAGTTGTCAGTGTGGAAGAAAGTGTAGGACATGAAAGCAGGGGCAATATCAGAGACAGTATCTTATCTATATCCTATTAGCAGGAAAGAAAGATACAGGGAGAACAGATTCCCCTTATCTAAGAGGAAAAAAAAATTACCAGGAGATAAGAAAGAAGGGCTTGGATAGGGTTCTGAAAGAAAAAGCAATCAAATGCAAAGCTTATTTGATGCTGATCCCTTCATACTGTAAACACAGAAATGAAAAATTAGAACTTCAAGTTCTTGGGGTTGCTTCATCTCTGACCCTGAGCAAGAGTTACAATATCTGTGCTTTCTTTTTACAATTCACAAAATACAATCATAATGAAAAAAGTTCCTTCCTGGACAAGGATAGTATAAAATTTTAAATTTAAAGTTTTTTAGTTACATGCATTATTCGATAGGACTAAACATGAATAATCATCCAATCTCTAAATCTCTCAGGATTCGTGTCTTGGTAGTCACTAAAATGCTTGGGGGAAAAAAAAAATCATTAATCTACAACTTTTCCAGCTAGATGAAAATTTATGGCATTTTTTTTTCCTATGAATTTTATTCTTGGAAGGGCACCGAAACACAGATTTAAAGTTAGAACCCTCCCCCACAGTGGAGATATTCAAACTTGGTACTCCACTTCTACCAGAAATCAACATATAGTGTCATAAGGGGCATAATAGCTGAGATACTTACATATCCCCTGGACCTGATGAGATCAGACATGCATAAAAGCCCCAGAGCAACATTCTTTAGAAGAAAAGCAATTTCAGACACACCATATCAATCCCCCCACTTATATTTGTACTGTGACAAGCTCAGCACCAGCAAGATAGTCATACCAAGAGCTGGGTGTGTTCAACAGGTGACTCGATTTATTTGACTCACTGGGTCCCTTACAAGGACTTGGATGTTAACTTTGCACTTCATGAAAAATTCAGGAGTGTAAGACAAGCTATAACAATATGTTTACTAGCAATAGGCCTCTGAGTAACAATAGGGCCTTATGTAAATGGGAGTATGAAACAAATATCTAGAATATTATCTAGAAGATCATCTAGAATATTTCCACATTTCCTCTACAAAAGCCCTCAGAGAACATGTACAAATAGAAACAATTGTGAAAAAGTTTGGACGTGAGATTTGATTACTAAGCAAATTTCAGAGGAATATGAAGACAAAAGTTAGAAGCAGAGATCTGCTGGAGATGAGAAAACTGCTACAAGGATAAAGAGTCACCTTGTTCTTGTCACATCCCAGATCCCAGACCAAGCTCAGTGCCTGATTAGCCTCCAGATAGGTATAATAACACAGAACAATTCAATGAGGATTTAATATCTGTATTTCTTGTTCACCATAGATATGAATCCTTCATGTAATAGGGAAGTTACCTACAGCACACAGGTAAAGCATCCTGGACAATCTACATCCACTGATATATTCCAAACTAGTGAGTATAGCCCTTTATTAATCTGACTAAAAGAAGCTGTGATCAAAATTTATCTTTGCAATTCAAGGTTAAATCATTAAATAAAAATAAAAGATTTTTCTACGAATTTGCCTACCTATTTAGCTGGTACATCTTCAAAGTGAAGGTGTAGATCTCATTACAGGACACAACAAATGAGGAAGAACAGGGCCAACACACACCTTAACACTTCGTACTTTAGTAAGAACAGGGAGAACACAAAAATGCTCTCAAGCCAAATTTGTAGGTCCAATTTTCTACTTTGCAGGTGAGAGTTTTCCAGCTAATAATTGGGCACCTTCTATCTTTCCTTACTTGAGTCAGCTGGATACTGGCTGCTTAGTTTTACCTGGAAGTTTCCACAAGAACATATGATGGATCAAAGAAAGTATTTTATTTTTCAGTTAGAAAAGTAGGATTCAAGGGTTTCAGGAGTGGGAGATTCTGTGGTCACACCAGCAATTTTTTCCCCAATTATATTGTATCATGCTTCAGAGCCTGACCAGAATATCATTTAATAATTCCACTGAACACTAGAAAAACCTATCTTAGATGAAATTTTTGCAGAATTTCCTAGACTTCAAATTCCACATGCTTCACTGGACTCCACTTCACAGGTTAACTCAGTAGGCTCTAATGGGCCCACGCCTGTGCAAGAAGCATACAGCTTACCAATATAGCTCAGTTATTATTAACACACATCCCATCAGAACAGATCCATCAAACTCTCTTCTATACTGACCGAACTTGCATTTATTTGAAAGTGAGCTCAATTTCCACCCACCCCGTATCTGTGGGTTGTAATCTGCCTATTTTGTACAGCTGAAGCTGGAATTCTTCCCCAGTTGCATTCAAAACAAGCCACATGGATGTTAATGGATCTTTTCTACTACTTGGTCCTTCAGAAGGTTCTTTTATACATGTATAAACCTCATCTTTGCATTGAGGTTGCAAACATTTCTCTTCAGACACTGAAATTCAATTAGTCTCCTCATTGTCTTTGCAGATGCAGCATGTATATTGAAGCAGAAAAAAATTAATAGACCAACTGGATTCTGCCTTGCCAGAATAATTCCACTAATGTCCACATGTGCTGCAGGCCTATTGTGGTAATGAAGTCAATGACTAGCTTTGTAATCCATTTGTCCCAATTTATCCAACTTCTACTGCAGTCAGCGCTGTATTCCCCTTCAAAGAGCAGAGCAAACTTAGGACCTCTGAACTCCACTTGTTGAGTACAGATATTCTAGGATATTGTTTTTAAAAGAAGTTCAGTCTCTAGCGACTATTTCTAAGTGGGAATGTAAGACAGCATTTGACAACACTTAACATACACTTAAATAAAGTGGTTTAGGCATGGAAAAGATCCCTGCAATTTTTACTTGAGTTAAAGCTAGAAGAAAACTCCTGTCTGTTGCACATATGAAGGTTATTCCCTTACTGATTATGGAAGAAGGAAATAAATACTTGAGAACACTTTATTCTTTTCCTGGCACAGGCTATGCTTCAAACAGAAATCCATTTGTACCATTTTTCTATTTGGTGCCTGTTTTTATTAGTCTGTCTTGGCTTTTCAGAGAGTAAACTCAGCAGAGATCATGGTCTGTTCTGTATTTCTGTATTGCCTAATATAACACCAGCCTTGAGAGAAGCCCATAGCTATATAAAAACTTTAAATTATTAACTGCCATGACAAACATTTCAGGAGAAAAGTATTTACTGAGAACAGGGAAGATGACCACAAAAACTACAAATCATTATCTGACATTGACATTTATGGGCTTATGTGTTTGTTTTTTTTTAATGACTGCATCTGTCAACAGCACATAGCTAGAAGTACAGGGGCAAGAGGCTTCCTTAATAGACTAGCTTGTTCTTAATAAAGCTATTTTAACAACTTTATCTCTTACTTCACCCACCTACCCCCATCCTTGAAGTTAATTTTTCATTTTTCCTCTGCTGGGATTGTCAAGATGGGTTCATCTAGAGTTTAAGAACATAAATGAACTGTGTACTTCTTTTCTACTGTTAACCACTCCTTGGTCTCCTGTGAATGAAGCCTGGAAACTTGTCTTTGGACTCATGCTCATGCACAATAGATGAAGNTGGAAGAAGGAAATAAATACTTGAGAACACTTTATTCTTTTCCTGGCACAGGCTATGCTTCAAACAGAAATCCATTTGTGCCATTTTTCTATTTGGTGCCTGTTTTTATTAGTCTGTCTTGGCTTTTCAGAGAGTAAACTCAGCAGAGATCATGGTCTGTTCTGTATTTCTGTATTGCCTAATATAACACCAGCCTTGAGAGAAGCCCATAGCTATATAAAAACTTTAAATTATTAACTGCCATGACAAACATTTCAGGAGAAAAGTATTTACTGAGAACAGGGAAGATGACCACAAAAACTACAAATCATTATCTGACATTGACATTTATGGGCTTATGTGTTTGTTTTTTTTAACGACGGCATCTGTCAACAGCACATAGCTAGAAGTACAGGGGCAAGAGGCTTCCTTAATAGACTAGCTTGTTCTTAATAAAGCTATTTTAACAACTTTATCTCTTACTTCACCCACCTACCCCCATCCTTGAAGTTAATTTTTCATTTTTCCTCTGCTGGGATTGTCAAGATGGGTTCATCTAGAGTTTAAGAACATAAATGAACTGTGTACTTCTTTTCTACTGTTAACCACTCCTTGGTCTCCTGTGAATGAAGCCTGGAAACTTGTCTTTGGACTCATGCTCATGCACAATAGATGAAGAACTGTGTCCTGGGGGCATCAGGCTCAGCATGGCCAGCCAGGCAAGGCAGGGGATTGTCCTGCTCTGCTCTGAGCTGGGGCAGCCTCACCTCCAGTGCTGGGGGCAGTTCTGGCCATCATATAAAACACATATAAAGCTGTTAGAGAGCGTCCAAAGGAGGGCCAGGAGGACCTTGAAGGGCCTTGAGGGGAAGCTGAGGTCACTTGGTGTGTTCAGCCTGGGGGAGACTGAGGGGAGACCCCACTGCAGCCACAGCTCCCTGTGAGGGGAAGAGGAGGGGCAGGCACTGATCCCATCCCTGAGGGGCCCAGTGACAGGACTGAGGGAATGGCCTGAAGCTGTGTCAGGGGAGGTCTAGGTTGGATATCAGGAAAAGGTTCTTCACCCAGAAGGTCGTTGGGCACTGAAGCAGATTCCCCAGGGCCGTGGTCACAGCATCAGCCTGACACAGCTCAAGAAGAGTTTGAACGATGCTCTCAGGCACATGCTGTGATTCCTTGTGGGTCCCGTGAATGGCCAGGGGTTGAACTTCCATGATTCTTGTGGGTCCCTTCCAAAATTGGATATTCTATGATTTTTTGTTAAGAAACCCTTTGAGTTTCTACTGTACTTGGGGCACTAACCTCTCTATTCAAAGCCAACATATGTGCAGACCAAAACAAAGGCCTTGTACATCTTAGGAGTTCAGGCATACAAAAGAAACTTTGCATTTAGCCCAATGTTAATATGATGAACAAAACATGTATGATATTCACTCGGAAGCTGAGATCTATGTCCACTCTTCTGTACTTAAAAACAGCAAAGGAGGTAAGGAGATATAGGGACCAAAGGCCCCACACTGCTGCTCAGGAGCACAAGAATTGGTCCATTTTAAAACACAGGAGCAGGCATTATCATCCAGAGCATCAGCCTCCTTCCTCCAGCACCACAACATCCCAAAACAACCAGCCATGAGGGGAAATTCCAGACACAGGACAACTTATTAAAAAATGAAAGCATGGAAGATTAAAGACATTTCATCCAAATTTGGTGTTAGGACTTCAACAAACAAGTATAAAACCCCAAAGCCCAACAAAACCAAAACAAAACCAACCCAAAGCCTAAGAAAATAAGTAGGCAGCTCATGTTCTGACTGAGGAGTGCAGGAAGTCAAGACCCACACAGCAGAATGATGAATGACCAGAAAATACATTCTGATAAGTTTGACCCCATATCACTGTAACGCAGGATAGTTTCCATATCAAAATTGAACTCTTGGGTAGAAAACAGGGGAAGAAAGTAATTGGCTTTTGTGAAAATGGCCAATTTTAGCAGACAGCAATTGTTTCTGTTATGTAAATCTGTTTTTTTCTCCAGATAACAAGGAAAACAATTACTCACTGAGAGAATGCTTTTAAACATGTATCTTCAGCAGGGTACCTCTCAAGAATAGCTTATTGAGTCTTGGCAGTGAGAGAAGCTAATTATTTCCATCAGGAATCTGTAGGATAATAAACCAACTTCTCATCTAGAAACAAGCTTTAGAAATTCAATTGAGTATTAAAAATAGAAAGCAATTTATGCTTTATTCAATTGCACACAATAATCTTGAGATAATCCTGACTTTAAAGTTATTTTGCACATAGCTTCTCTGGTTACAGAAGTTGTGCAAAGATACTTGGAGACTGACTTCCACCAGGGAAAAGCTTGACAAGTACAGAATAGGTTGGAGCAGAGGCAGACTCTCCTTCAGTTCATCTCACTGTTACAGAGAGAAAAATTCATAAGCTAGTATCTCAGCTATTCCAATATTCAAGGTATATTTGGGCAAAGGAAAGTCTATTGGGCACTTAATTCAGCAGCTCTGGGAGACTGCTAAGCTCAAAGACAACTGCGAAAGAGTTGCACATAAACTCCATAGTGCAGCTCTTAAGTAAGCTTCATGAGGAATAAATTTCATTGCACAAGTGCAATGTGCTCTGCCTTGTAACAAACAGAAAACCTTTTGTGTTACCACTTGTTTTAAGGATGCTGGCCACCTTTTATGCAGTGTGCTATGTGTCCTTAACTTTCACTGCACAATCACATGAGGAATTTTTTTCCCCTTTGCTTTCTTTTTTTAAGCTTTACTTATAAAGAAAGAAAAAAAGCCATATGCAAAGACTAGAGTCAAACACAAACACAGGCAGGCAGGCTTTACATCTCAGAAAGTGTCACTGAGACATGGTTATACTGAGTCCCTGCAGCACTCACCACTGTTGTCACTGTGTTGACCAAAGCACAATATATTTCTTGCCTTGTGGTCTACTACCCCACATTCCATAATGCATTCATTTGCAGATCAGGACTTTTGACTATCACAGCAGCTCATAGGAAAAGCTGTAAAATAGCTGCCACACATCAGTGTCCTCAAGTTTTCTTGCTGACTTTTCTTGACTACATAGTTGTTTTTCCTGTAGGGAAAATGCATTGAAGAGTCTGAAAACACAGCCATACCATTTGGTTTTAAGTTAATTCCTTCCCTGTATTCATCCACAGTTCTTCAGCACTTAGAAATGGGTTATTGAAACACTTCACTGCAGGAAAGGAGGACTCATGCTGCAGCCAAACGTTGTTAGATGTGGGCAAATGTAGCATAAGGAACAGCTTGCTCTATACCAGAAAAAAAATTTGTGTTGGTAACTTTCTAATCTTAGGTTTTCAGTAAAAGAGAATTCCTCATGGATGTTGTGGAAGTATAAATTCATGAATGCACTAGAAAATTTGTGTGGTGGGTTTTGGTTTTTAGTTTTTTGTTATTTGTTTTGTTTTAAAAGGTGCAAAAGCTGTCCCATTACAATTTGTTTTAAATGGTATTTCACTAGATAGCTGGCTGATAAAAAAAATTGCACCAGCTGCAAATGCTTCTTCTTTTCTTTCCAGGACCAATTTCTTGTGTGGTTAAGACCAAGTGGTGGTGGAGTGAGGAACATATGAGAACCTGGAGATGCCTTAAGACATTTAAGATACCTTCTGCCAGTGGATTCAGTTCAAGGAGAGAAGAGGATTAAAGGGGCAGTTAGTTTTTCCTCACCTTTCCTATTAAGAGTTAATGCTGATCTGTATGCTCCATTACAAGGCATTTAACAAAAATAAGCCTTGAGTAATTTCACAAAACTTATTCAAATTACTCTAGAAAGTATCCCTTAACACCAGGAGGTTATTAAAGCAATGCTTGATTTCAGATTCTGTCACATTGCTGAATCCTGGCTTCAATACGCTCACACATTTAAAATGCAATTTAAATAAACATTGAGGATTCCAAAATCCCTCAGCATCCACTTAGCTCATTCAGTCCACCCTTCATGCTTATCCATCAGCAATTATCAAAATATCACAGTGACTAAAAGAGATTTTGCAGGTTTTATAAGCAACTGCATTTTCTTTCAGTACTTCTGTGTTTTATCATGTATTTTCATTTCAAATGAGGAAAATTTGAGATCAAATGTGTCTCAAGTCCATTCTACTGTACTGGAGCATTTTTTTCTGCTCTTTAAGTAATATCAAAGGATCCTGCAGTTATCTCAATTTCTATCTATCAATTATCTAATTGCAAAAGTCCAGAATTTGCTGTACGTGCTTTGGAGTGCAGCCAATACAAGATCCATTTGTTTCTGACAAGCCGCACACATTTAGATCTAAAAGAAAAATATTCTGTGATGAAAAGGGGAACAACATTTTCTTGCATTGCTTAGTCTGTTTTCTCTTTTGTACTGCAGATAGAAATAAATCTTTGGAGCTGGAGAAGAATAAATTTGGATGCAAAGAACAGCCCTCAAAGTAACTAGACAGCAAATAACACTCCAGATGCAAATGGGGATGCAAGATGCACAAAACTAGAGGCAGAGTGACACCACACAAGACAAAGTTCAATAAAGGATGTTTCAGCAGAGCTGGAAAGATGAGGTGGAAAGAAAAAAAGAAAGACTTTACTAAAAACTATCCCCTGATAATGCCTCCAATCATGCATATAAACATGCTTTTAATTTGTAACACTATAGCATTTCAAATGTTTCATGAGTTGCGAAATTTAACAAGAGCTATCATGCTTTAGGCTGAATCTGTTTTGTTTTTGCCTCGATTACTGAGCCAAACACAATGAGTTTCAACCCAATGCAGCATTCATGTGCTAACATTTTCCCTGGTTAATGTTTTCTTATGTATGGACGGACAATCAGTGGGAAGTGATTAAACAAACTAATTATTTATCTGCTACATTTGACTGCTTCTCTTCACCCTTCAGGAAATACACCAAGTCTGATGGAACATCTCCCTTGTGAAATATCTCAGTCATTTCTGCATGCACACTTCTCCCATGTGGCTCAGACAAAGGAGAGTGAATGCCACCAAACTATTGTCTTCATGTATGGACTTGACAACTCGTGTCTCTAAACCATTTAAGACTTCAGGAAGAGGTATCACAATATGTTTGGATTTTACTCAACAGAAGCAACAAGTTTTGCAGCAGGAAATCCCTCCATTTCAAAGTATTTGTAGGCCTGAATACAAATAATTTAAGTTGGAAAAGACCCTTAAGGTCTCCAAGTCCAACTGCCAACCCAGCACCACCACCATGATCACAATTAAACCATGGCTCAAGTGCCAAATCCACTCTTCTTTTGAACACTTCCAGGAGTGGTGACTCCACCACTTCCATGGGCTGCCTGTTCCATGCCTGACAATCCTTTCTGTGAAAAAAAAAAAATCCTAATATCTAATGTTTGTAACAACAGAGTTTCAGAAATATCATTTCAGTCTATACAAAAATTGAAGAAACAACCCTGAAAATTGTTATTGAAAAATACATTTAAATCCCTTTCTGTGTATTTTGTCATACACTGGAATGTGAAACTTATAAGAAGAGGGAGTCCCGATAAGTTCAGTTTTACAGCGAGGCTTTAGACTAATGACTATTATCAGGCAACTGATACGACCTTCAACTCTTATACAAGATGCTGCTAAAACAAACTATTCTTGCTTAGGCAGTCAGAGGAGAAGCCTGCCTGGAAACCCAAACAATTCTAGAAATAAATGCTGGTAAAGCAATATTCTTAACAGGCTCGTATAAATATAGTAACACATCACTCTTCCAGGGAGCAAGTTGGGGACCATAAAATTGCAGACCAGCATCCCTGACAGAAAGATCAGGGAGTTGCTCCTTTGTTGTCCTGTTGGTAACTCTCACTACTGGCCTATTTTAAATAATGTCTGAATATTATTCCAACATTAGTGTTACTACTAAAGCCACAGAGATTTAATTTACTGGCAGCAGGGAGGAAAAAAAAAATTAAAAAAGCTAAAAATATTAAGACAACATAAGGCCAGATTCTGATTGGAGCTATACTGAACACATGCATTAACCCCAGTGACTTCAGAGTAATTACACAAGGTTGCTAAAATTAGCATCTTGCCCATAGCACCGAGCAAATTAGAAATGCATAGACACAGATGAAAGGAGAGACAGCAAATGAGAGCAGCAAGACACTGCCCCCATGAAGTCTTTGCTGTGTTGCTGAAAAGAAAAAGGAATTCGGGAGAAAAACCCTTTCCATCCCGACTTCTCCCTGGGAACCCGAGCAGGAAGGTGCTGGGATGGAAGGTACTTAACAAGAGAGGGAGGTGTAGTGGAGAGCTCAGGAAGCCTTTCAAAAGGAAAGACAGGGAGTTTGCCTGCCAGGCAGGTTTTTGCAAGATCTCATCATTCTATTTATAACACCACATGCCATGTTACATTACATCACACCACGGCAGATGCACACCACATGTAACAAAACGCATTAGAAACACTGTGGGTTCTCTCCAGAATAAATATCCACAGCTCACAGTAGTAGCTTAAAGGCAAGTTTTCCAGGAAGGATTTGAAATTTCTTGGCAAAAATTTGTAACCTACAGAGTTAACTTCCACATTCTGCCAGCTCAGCACTTGAGAACTCAGAGCATCTATCAACACCCCCCTGTTTTACATCCTCACGATTTTAATTTGTTCAGGGTTTATTCTTGCCATTTTCTCCAAGAACAAACTGCAGTGTAGTTTTTCTTACATTTAACAGTTTTATTCCTCTGTCTATTCAGAAGCTCATCCAGGCATCCTGTTTCACGCTATTAAAGCCAACAGTCACTGGTAACACTGCAGCAAATCTGGGATGTCCCAGATGTTCTGGAGCAATCCATGGGCTTCACTGCACTCAGGATGATGACTGGACATAACTCTGAACAGCTTTATCTAGTCATACCTCTTTTGAAGTGAGGGTTGTATGGGAGTGGATGACCTCTGGAGGTCCCTTCCAGACTGAATTAAGGTTTTATGATTCTCAATGTATTTCCTAGTGATGTAGGTACTATTTGCCACTAATATAAAAGCCACGTGTATCACCTAAATTATTCACAGTATTTGCTTTTCTTTGATTCATTGGGTTCAAAGTAGAACCTACTTAAAGTAGAACAGGCAACACTAGCTGATTGACTTGAACAAGTGTTTGCTTGTCACAGAAGCACACTGAAAATGAGTTCAGAGGTTCATTTCAGCTTCTGAAACCTGCAAATATCAGTTGTAAAACAGAAAGATGAGAAATTTTATGAAGGCAGGGAACAATTGCAAAAAAATGCATCCCACTGGTATAGAAGTGAGATGAGGTCAGAATCAACAGCTGAAGGAGAGAGGTGCCAACTCCTTCTTGGGCCTATCCAGATATGCACCAGCTTTGCACTGATGCCAGTTATATCCTTAGACAAAATGGAAAATAAACATGCAGTTTAAAAAAATCATCACTTTGAAATCCCTAGGAGATCATGCATGAAAATCCTTATTAAATGCATACTATGTTTTGAGAAAAGGACTATGTGAACACACAATTAATTGAAGACTGCATCACAGTAAATGTGCACAGTGGCACTGAAGAAAGATTGCAAGGGGCATTCTCAGTTCTTATTCCTCACATTCTGTTAGCTTGATGTTATAAATGTGTTGGTGTTTGTTTACTACAGTGTTTTTTTATAGAAATATTATTTTCTGTAGCATGTTAGAGCTCATCCCTAAGCAGGGCCTCCATTTCACTTAAGAGATGAAAAACATGGAAGCAGCAGTTTTGGCACAAATTTAGCAAATGACATAAGGTTGCTAACACTACAACATTGTCCTGGTTTGGGAAAAATTTGGAAGGGAACTTCCCAAAGGGATGATTCCCTAAAGGGCAAAATTCAGCAGCCCTTCCCCCCACCTGTCTGTGAGAAAAATCTCCTTCGAGAGAAGTGGAGAAAAACTGTTTATTTAACAAGCAAAGTACTCACAAACATGAAAAAATTAGTAATATTAAACAATGAAACCTCCTGTTGTTCTGAAGAGACGGCAAATTCAGAAAGTCCTTCTGTGGACTGGGGAGAGAGAGAGAGCCCTTTCCGTGGGTGCCTCCTCGGCTCTCTCTCTCTCCAGGACTCCAGGCTGGTGTCTGGCCAGCAGCTTGGGGGGCCCCCGGAGCACAGCCCTGGTGTTCCCAGACTGGATGAGAGCTGACCAAAACACATCTGGCCTCAGCTAACTGAAAAACTCACTAAAAGCAAAGGAGAGTTCTCTCCTGCTGTCTGTGCAGACAGCACAGTCCGTGAGTGGATGCAGGGGAGGAAGAGCAGCTTCTGTGAACAAACTGCGTGCTTCTTCTCCCCCTTCACTCTCAGAACCAGTCTGAAATGTGCAGAACTCGATGTCCAGCATAAACAGAACAGAGGATTGGGGATACAAGCATCATACAGTCAGCCCCGGACTAACATGAAGAAAATTTTAATGAGAATTAAGTAAAAGCAAACAAGACAAAAGTTAAGTGAGGAAAAACAAACAAACAGGTTTTAGAGATATTTTGGAACAAGCAGCCAGCATGATTTCATTCTGGTATTTTCAGAATGTGTGGTATTATCTGTATTTGCTCTGGTGGTTCAGGTAGCCAACCACCAGACTCAGTTCTCGGTGCCTATTTAGTGTCTGAGATAAGCAGTGTTTAGTGTGCAGTGTTTGTTGATTCTAAGCATAAAAGGATCTCATCTCTCCACTCCAGTTACTAGGATTATATATGCCAGGCAATTTGTGTTGTGTCAAATGCCACATTGAAATCTTTACTGAAGTAATTGTTTAGTTTCCAGATTTTGAGTCACAATCATAGATAGTTTTTGCCCAGAGTTTGTCTTATGGAAAAATAAGTAATATCTTAGGCTACCAGCAGAGCAAGTGAAAGTAAGTTTTTAATCAGTTTTAAATTTAAGTAATTTACATTTCATCTTGCCCAAAAGTGTATCCAAAGAAAATACGTGGTGTCCCATGACAACAGACAGGATCATGACAGCTTTTGTGAGGAACTGCCCTGGCTCAGTGCCAAATGCCTGGACCTTTCCATCATATCAGGCCTAATACTACAAGTTTACTAGAGTGGAAGAGCCTCAAGGAAGCGATGATTCATTTCTGGGAAAGCACTAGACAATAGTGGAAATTCAGAAAAGGGTATTGGGTCAAGACTGATGCTTTCCCTTTCTCCAGTTCTCTATACCTTACAAGTGTTTTCATTGAAGATATGGGGTGTTCTGGACTAGAGGCTGGTGTTTGAATCTTACTGCATCTCCCCTGTTCAATGTTACAGCAATTTGCTGCCACTAAAAGAGGGTATTCAGGATCCTAAATTACTGCCTGTGTTTGCATTAACACCAGTACTTAAACGTGACAAAGACTTTTCAAAAAAAAAAAAATCTATAATCTTCAAGCAGGGATGAAGGAGATTGCATATATGCCTGCTGCATTTTCAGAGCTCCACTCTTACCTCACTGATAGGTGGATGAAGGCAGATGCCTCCTGCCTCTCCCAATACCAATTTCACCCAAAGCACACACACCACCCTGTGAGCATGGAGCAGTGACAGAGTTGTCCCCAGCAAGACTTCTCATCCCTCTTGCTTTCTGTGCACTTCTCTCTGAAACAGGGTTCTGCAGACAGAGCACTGAGCATCCCTGACCTGCTTCCTGCAGGCTGACCCACTGTCACACTAACTCACTGCTGAAATTTGTAACCAGCTAAAGAGACCACGAGCAACACTAGAGCACTGCTTCTTGGCTCACAAAGCTGGGTTTCCTGAAGGACAGTGAAATTCACCTGTAAATGGTTGGGGGGTTGTTGTTTCCAATGTTCAAGGGAAAAGGAAGCGTCCAGCACAATACAATTCCCTACTGGCTATATTTTTTCTTAGTTTAAAAAATTAAGTAGGACTGCTTCTCTTTAATCTTGTCACCATCAACAAAAACTTGCTTGCAGCAAAATGCCCTACAAATTCACGTGTGTTTCCCTGTTTACATTCCTTTTATTCATCCACATATAGTCTTTCTACTGAGTCTTGTCTGGAGGTAAATTAGAAGTTTGTTTGCTTCTAAAACACTGGCTGAAGCTTCTATCTAGAAACGCCACATTAAAAAGACAAGTAATTAACTTGCCCATCACTATTTTAAAAAAAGTACTACTAGCAGTTTAGATAAACAGAATGACATACAATATTTTCTTCTCAAACTATAATATTAATTTCACAACCCTTTCATCTCAATAGTTAAGAGATCAGTCAACTTAATTCCATTTTTCACTTTCATAACCACTCTTTAATAACACTGTACTCATAGTTTTAGGTTGCTAAGTCTTGCAGGGTGGAGATGCTTGAAGTGGATGGCCACCAGTCTGGTGAGAGGAGCCTCTTCAGCCCCAGGAGCCATTCCTGGTTCACCAGCAGCCTCTGCTCTAGTACCAAAATCAGTACAGCTTAAGGTATGGAGGAAATTCCTGAAGGACCTCCACAACACAAGATCTCTGCAGAAAGCCTCCTATCTCCATCCTCTTTAAGGTTCTCACTATTTTGTCCTGATAAAGGCTGGTACTGCTGTATGTTTAAATAACAATCGACTCCACGCACATGAGCTCAGCTAGTCTAGACTTCACATGTTCACAGCTCCTCACTCTGTAGCTCACTGCTTTCAGCCAGGCAGAGCTGCTTCTCAAGCACAATAAAACAGCATACTTCAAACACACACTGCCAGCCTGCCAGACACTTCCCTTGTCCCTTCTCCATCACATCCCTTAGGCCATCCCCCACACTGCCTCCTCTTCCATGGGGGGACCTGACAGAGGGAATATTGCACTTGCTTTTAGCCTGAATCCTCGGGTTTGAACAGGGCTCTGGGACCTGGTTGCTTTCATAGCCTTCCTTCACACATATGAAGGGAAGGCAGCATACAGCATGCTGTCCAAATGGAGGGAGGAAGTAACAAACCCAGTCTCTGCAGTGAAGCTCACCAGCAAAACTCTCACATCAGAGTAAGGAGCTGGAAGGTGTCTCATGTACAGGCTCTCAAAAACCATCCTCCTACTAGGCAAGCCTAAAGCAACCTCCTATTCTCTCTCATATATGATATGACAAGAGACTAATAAATCTGTTGTTGCTGAGGTCAGTAATTTTGCCTGAGCTCTCCCCCTCTCATGGGATGCTTGTAAAACTGGTGTAACCCTTCTTACCATTGCCATGTCTGCCTCAGCAGGGGTTATCAGGAGAAATCACTGGACTTTATTTTGATGGAAATCCAGTTTGCTACTGCTTATCTTTAACAGGTGCCAAGATCTGCATTTCTATCAGACAGCTCAAAGTGACAATGAGTCAGAAATACACAAAAAAAGTCAAAGAATCAACACAGCCTTAATCTACATCCACAAGGTCCTGAAGTGGAAATTAAAAACTCTTGTTCATAGTATTACTCTTGCACAACAGAATCTGCTTAGCTGATACTCACTGGCCACAAATAAATTTATAATATATGTAAGTGAACTCCTGCATTATTTTCAGTTATTGCAAATGCCATGGAAATTTTAATGGCAATAACTCTTTGGTGAAAATGTTGAGAAAATAGGATTTAAAATTTTTTTAGGTATCATCCACAGCTGGAGAAAGAATACACCAAATGTTTTAACATATCTTTGCCAGTCAATGAGCTGGTGACAAGGTAAGAGAACAGGCCATTTGAGGCTTTTTCCTCTGATCAAAGCCAGCTACATCTCTGTCAGTGGCAATACTTTTCCCCAGCAGCACCTGCAGGTGCAGATGTAATTTAATCCTGAGTCTCCCTATCACATTAATTCCTCTTTAATAATTTCCTGACAACTGTGCCCCTGTCTCACGTGCAGTACAACCAGCAGAGAGCAAGGGCTGGATGGTCAGTGGGGACACCCCTGCAAAGACAGAGCTGAGGGAGAGCTTTGCCTGCCACCACCACGGCGTGCTTTGCCTCTGGTCAGGGAGATGTGGCCACAGGCACAAACCCAGTGAACTGCACAGAGCAGTGACTAATAGCAAGCTGAACTCAAGCTAGAAAATATTTCGCATGACTAAGTACTACTTCAGTAGGAAAATAAACCTTTATCCAGAACCACCCAAAAACACTTGTCTTCAGTATGTGGCTACTACCTTCAGTGCAAAGAGAGAAAGGATTATCTCCATTTTGGGAGCCAGTCAAGCTGTCAGTACTTGACAAAGTCCTGTTTGCCAGTGAAGCTGTGTGGTCTTGTCACACATGCAAAATAAAAAATACATAAGGTCTGATCTTTTTAATTGAAGCTGATACTATTAACCTCATGCAAGTGTGAAACAAAAAGCCTGCACACACTTGGTTGACAGATGGTAACCTCAGGAAGCAGCAGTTCAGCTGGAACTCTGAGCCAGCATTCAGGGACATAAACTATACAGAGATAGACCATAGGTCACATGGAAAATCCACAGGCAAGGAGAGGAAGCAGCATAAATTTCTCACATCTTCAGTCATTTTTCTAACTATATGGTCTCAGCTTCAGGTGTGAAGGCACCTTTTAAACAATTACAGCACTGGCAGTTTTTATTACGTTGTTTATTACTCTGAGGGCTTTATGTTGCACATTTTACTGAATCAGTGTTTCCAATATTGTTCTTCTAGATAGCCACTGATGTTTTCATAATCAACAATAGCTCTCAAGGTCTTTTAAAAGCATAAGTATTTATTGATACATAAAGTTATGTGACTTAGTATTTTTTACTCTCTCATGATCCAAATATTCCACAAGCTTTTTCTTATTTGCTAAAATACTGAGCCACAATATAAACATCAAATATATTTGCAGAATTTTGTGAATGAAGACCTTTTCATTATTTTTATGTTATCTAATTTCAGTGCATTTGTTTTAGATTTAATCCTACTGTAAACATACATGATATGTACTTGTTTCTTGTAACAAATTATGTTTGGGACTTGGAAAAGTTTAGCCTTGCAATCTCTGGAAAAACATTTGCCATTTTTTCGCAAGTTCCACTCAAACCTCCTTTTGTAAATTATCAATACTTGAAGGCAAAAAAGTTCATAAATTAGGAAAAAAGTATCCTGGGTGATTTTCTGCCCTGAAACATTGAAATGAACATAGATAGCCAGAAAATATTCAATGTTGCAAAATAAACTTCCCAGAGTAGGGTTAGAGACTGAGGTTCCAAATACTAAACCCACAGGTATTTATGTACTTGGACCAAAATGACAAATTGATAAGCATTTGAGAAGGATCACCTATTAGTAGCTGTGTAAAACCTTACAACCCATAGATGTAGAGATAACAACTTTCCACTCAGCAAACCTGCTTTGGCATTTTCATTGTTTGATGTCTTTCCAGTTTAAGCTTTAACTCAGGCCCCTGGGTATTCAGCCCAATGATCTACTACAGGAGAAATTCCAACTTGCAAAAGGGTAAACAGGTATTTAAGATAGTACATGTCAGGCATTTTCAGAAATGCTCAAAATCACCCTGGACATATTTTTAATATTAAAGTCACTATGCAATCCCACACTGACATTCTCCTCTCTGTTATTTTTAGATCTGGAGCTTTTCAGGTGAAAAATAGAGGTTGCATAAGGGCTGGCAAAAGTGGATTCTTGGCTCAGTTTAAACTGCAATGTAGATTTCTTTGCAAGCGCCAAGATTACCTCTAACCTCTCATATTCTACAGTTCTCTGATGTCATAATCCTTTCTGCAATTTCTGCAGGTAAGAGGAATAGCCAAAAGCCACATGCTGGTGTGTTCCAGACATACACATTGTCCCAAGTTTTTGGATCATTAAATCAAGTAGCACAAGTTAGACAAATAAGATGGCTAAAGACGTGAAAGGGAGATCTAAGAATACTGCAGCCTTTTGCTGAGTTGCCAAACACATGGGTGGTGCCAAGCAGAAAGGTGTGGAGAGAGTAAACTTTGGGCAGCGGGTTTTTCTTTATTTGCAGCGAAAGGGACCATATCTTGCCAAATCAATATTCATTGAAATTGCAGGATTTCCTTTCCTTGCATGAAATGGAGAACTTCATTTCATGAAAGGAAATAAAACCTCAAAGTCAGAGAATGAAGCAGAACAAACTGACTGGAGTTTCCACAATTAGGCACTGGCATAATCCAAATACTAATGTATTTTGCATGTTCTATTCTAACAAAAGACATTAAGCACATGGAAAATAACAATTATTGAGCTTAAGCCATGGCTTCAGCATGAGATGGGTTTATCCTACTGTCCTGGTCTCCAGGCTCATGCCTTCTCCATGCCCTACCCTTAAGGGAAGAAGTACTGTCTCCTGTCCCTGCAATCAGTGCATCTCCTCCCAAGAGGAGCCTCAGGTCCATGGGGAGGGACGGAGCTCCCCCGTGGCTGAGGCAGAAGGGATGGTGGGGATCAGGGAGGAGAGTCCCACCACAAACCAGCCCTTCATGATTGCAAACTCCCTTTGGCTTTATGTGGGCTGATCAAACACGGGACAACCTGATCCAGCATGGCACTGAAGGAAGTCCTGTTCAGAGTGACACTTTGGGCTCTCCTTAATGAAGTGAACACAGGGGTGTTCAACCCAAACTGTCTCCAGTTTGAGCTTACTTTGAATTAGGCTACAAAGGCTTCAGTACCATAGTGGTTATGACTGCTAATGTTTTGTTCCACAATCAGATCTTAACAAAGTCATGAAACAAAGTTCCTTGGAAAAGAAACTAAAAAAATTTTAAAATATTAGAAAAATGCTTTGAAGAATTCCTTAAGGATGGCTCAAAAAAGACTCAGACACTGTAAAAAAAATTCTGCATCAGAGAACAAACTGCAAGGTGAATAATAACTATACTGTGTTCAGAAATTAAAGGTTGGATATCACTCTAGGGCTGTATTTGGAAGTTCAGGCAGAAAGCAAGTGCTGACAGCAAGGAGCTATAACTTGGATGAGATAGTTTCAAATGGGCCATCTGGCCAGCAAAGGAACAGAAGTGGCAATTGGAAAACCTGAAAACACCTCATTATATCACATCACAACTGAGACTATGACTCGGTTTCCAGCTCTCCTCGAGAAAGCTTGCCCAGACACACAGAACTCCGGCAGCAGTTTCCCTTGGGAAAGGGAAGGAGGGAGGAAAAAGGGAAGGAATGAAGGGTTTCTGTTGTGGAATCACATAATAAACCATAATGGACTATACTTAATCACACAACATCTAAAGGAGCCTAGAGAAGTGAAATTATATTGTTCCCAAATATCAAATCTTAAAGAAGATGGAGATAAACTCCTTTTGTTCAGCACTAAAACCAGTTTGTAGCACCTGCAGGAGGATGTGATAACACTATTTCCTATGTTTGATGGATACACCAGATCTCTGCTCCCAGCCTCACTGTAGTATATTTAAGCATTTTGAAAAGATAGATCAGCATGCATTTTAATAATTGCCACTCCTACATCCTCTCACCCTGGGAATGAGAAAGGGGGGAAAGCTGTTCCTGCTGGGATGTGGGGCAGACTGTAGCTCAGCCCTCCAGAAGCAGCTTCTCTCCCACAGCAGGCACTCTGGTGCAGAGGATGTCAGCATCCACAGTCCTCTTTGGAAGCTACAATATGTCCCTTGCTGTTTATCCATAGCAGCAAGGACAGGAATTACCAAGACACTGGCCCTGTTTCTGGTTTCCTGCAAGTAGATGATTTAGCTTTTACTTAGTGGATTAACTTTATCCAGTGGGAAAAGTGTATCCTAAACATCTTTGAGCAATTTTGTGATGAAATTCCCAGTTATTCTTTTTTTGTAAAGTTTGATTTGTCTCCACTAGTCTTTCTTTACATCTCCTTGAATGCTCTTCATAATTTATTTTTAAATTTCAGGTACTTTTATGTTTCCATCATTTTTTATTACATGTAGGATTTACCCTTTTTTTCTGTCCAGTTCAGATGCAGAATTCATTACTTTGATTGAAAACTTCTGCAAGTTCTCCAAGACTGCACAATTTTTAAAATAAAATTATTTCCCACACTAGTCAGACCAGCAAATTTAATGCCTCAAGTGCTGTAATAACATGGTTTTAAATAGACTTCTGAAATATTAATCTTAGTGTTCATTTTTCTTTCATTCTGCCTCTATTGTTTGACTTTTCTTCTTTCTGTCTATGTTTCAGTATCCTCTGGACATCATCACATCCACAGGATGATTCAGGTGTTGGGAGAGCTGTATGTTTCAAGCCACACCATGTTCCAAAGGAACACATTCCTTATTCTTCACATGGAGCCAGTTTTCTTTGAAATATCTCACCTGTCTTTCAAACATTGCTTCTTCAAGTTTAAAGATCTATTTGTATTAAACTCTGTAATACTGTAGGTACCTTAGGTGACCAAACGGTAAAAGAAAATTTTTTCTTTGGGCTTGTTGTTTCTCTAGTTGTTTTGCAAAGTCACAAAAAAAAGTAAACGAGTCCCCTAGCAATCTCCTTGGTGCAGGAAAGGCATCAGACTGAAGTGATGTTGTGAAATTGGATAGAAAGAATAAGCAGCAATTTTGAGCCAGTAGCATCAGTAATCAAGAAAGATAGTATTTGAAGAAAGACAGTTCAGCCAATCTTTTGGAAAAGTTTTACATTATATCTCAAGATGGACTGGCATTCAGACTGAGCTTAAACTGGTATTTACTTTCAATATGCAATTATTCAATGCATAGAGTTTTTTCATGTTTATCATATAAAGCATTTTTGTAACTATGATTTTGTGTCATCTACCTGATTTAGTCAAAGGGTTATAAATTGTCCCTGAATGTCTTAAGGCTAGAAATGGCAAGTCCTCAAATCACCCAAGGACACAGGTTCAGGAACAAAGCCACAATTGCAGAAATGGGGGGGAAAATTTTCAATAATTAACCTCCAAGGAAAGACACTTTGGCAAGAGGAATGGCAGTTGCCTCCAGCTGCAGGACTACAGGTCTGGTGAGCAGAAAAGCCCTCCTGCACCTGCTTTTAGTCAGAGTATGCTTAGTCCAGCAGAGACAGAAGATGCAAGACTGTGTCCCTTTGGATGTACTCTGCACCTGCCAGGCACACAGGCCTCACGTTGTTAGCAGGGACAAAGACTTCACTCCTGAGTGCTGCTGGCACGTGTCCTTTGGCTCACCGGCTGAGCCTCCACCAGTTCATCCTGAACAAGCCCTGTGCCCTGCTGCAGACATGTTTCCTGGGTGTAAGCACACAGTGGCATCCCAGACTTCTATGAAAGACTGGATTTTATCCAAACTAAGTGTGCAATGCCTGACCTTGGCCTGTAAATTTAACCCCCACAACAAAGGAGACATTTGGTGCTGTTGGCTTGGCTGTCTCTCCAGCTGTTTCTCCCTTGCAATAAATGCTGTTTGATGATTGACAATTGAAAAAACACTTTTGGCTACTGAAAGGGATCCTTAAGAGTATACCATGCCTTGGTGAGACACATGAAAATATTTCCTTCTTTCCTTGGGGTTTTATGCCCTACTCAGGAGGGAGATTAACATGGGGATTAATGTAGCAGAATATCACTTTTTACTCAGTTACTCCACACTGCAGACAGATACCTGGGAACAGAAAACAAAGATACCAACCCAGACCAAAGGGAATCTTCCAAATTGAGCCACCCAACCTCTGGCATAGCCAGACCAAGTGGGGACAGAGAAGGGCCCAGCCAAAGATGTTTTCTTTTACTTTTTCTTAGAGAAAAAGGAATGAAGTGACTGCACCAGATTATTTTGGTCAAAGAGATTCACATTCATATTCGCCTCAAACAATTTTATTACCTCTGCATACAGGTTTCATAATAACCAGCAGAGGAGAAAGGAAAGGCACCAGAAAAGTTCCAAGTCCAAAATAGTCACAACTGGATAACATAAGGGCTCTTGATGAAATTTCATAGATTCTGCTTTCTGGTGGAAGGAAAAAAAAAAAAAGGAGATAGAAGGGTACGCTTAAAATTTCCAGCCACGAGCAGTCCAGTTCAGTTTTCCTTTCAGTGTGCAATTATCTGAGACCTTATCTCATTTATATGGTAATAACCTGTCCCACGTCGGCTCCGCAGCGGCGGCTCCCGGCGCGCTCCGGCCGCCGCTCCCGCGGGGCGCTCCGTGCCCGGCGGAATCGCCCACGGGCGCGGCCCCCGCGCCGGCCGCAGCCCGCAGAGGAGGGGATTTCTCGTTGCCATGCACTTAACGCAGCTCTCCTCTGGCTGCTGCTCGCACTCGGCGTGAAAACATTCGGAGAGATAATTGTTAGCCCAAGGAAGAGGAGACTTACTGCGGCAGTTCGGAATGAGCTGCGCCTCAATAAGGAGCAGCAGAACTCATGGCAAGGTTCAGAAATTATTCCTGGATGATTATACCAGCCATAAAGCTGCATTTTCTTTAAAATTCTAATTAAATCTAGGCAAACCGAGAAAAATAAATCAAAGCAGATATGCACATTAATGAGAGGTAAAGGCTTTGGTCTTTTGCAGTTTCAGTGGTAATTACTAAGGGATGTCTTATCCCCTCACCACAGTAGAGGAGCACAGACGCCGCTGGATTCCAACCAATCCTTTTGCTCTCAGATAAAATAATTTAATGTTCTACAGGTAACAAACTAGCAAACATTAAGACAGAACAAGGAGCAGGAATGAAAGTAGTCCGTATAGTTAACAAACTTCACCATCATTCTCCTTACTGACAGTTCAGCTAACAAGGTCATTCTCAAAGAAATTTTCTATAGGTTTGCCCATAACCTATTATTCATTTTGGGGCACAACAGAACATTTCCTTTTAGCAAGTAATTTCCCATCACAAACTAGACAGTGAGGCGTGGGGATTGTATATGCTAGAACTCTGATCACGTCACAGTGGGCTGTGTTTTACTGACTGCAATCATCAAGCACAGACTTCCAGCCCACCCAGGACAGAAAAGGTCTGGTTTAAGGTGAGGGGTTTCTTCAGAGTGTATCTTTAATGAAAACCAGGCAGCATATGGTTTGCTGCCATTGTTTTCTAAAAGGGCTCTGTGCCTCTCACTAGGAGAAAGTGAATTTTAAAGGCAATTTAGGGAGAAGAAGAAAACAAATGTTATTTGTGGGAAAAGAAATCAGAAGTGAAGACCAGGCTTTGGCTTATACCCCTGTAATATTATTACACCCCCACCCGGTTTTTTCTCTTCTAGATGAGACAGGTGGATTTGAGCAGGATCAGGTCTCTGCCCACTCTCTCATTCCCTGCAGGTTACAGGAAGGTGAAGCCTTTCCAGATCACACTGTTTATGGAGCACTGGGAGTTGCTGTTTTAGGAACACTGACTTAAAATGCTTTGCATTCAGAACAGTGAGTTTTATGTGGGATTTACTTACTGTATTTAAATAGAACAAGCAATTTGTACTGAAATGCAATTATATACTTAGGATTGCCAATGTAAAACAAAGGATTTAACATCAATGTGTTTGAGGATTGTGTTATCCTTTTACACAGAGACTGTTTCACACAAATGACTTAATCTCTACCATATCATGGTGAGCCCTGAGCCCCATAATCTGGAGTCTTTAAGATGACACTTAAGAGTTTCTGGCCACCAGAAAGGGCTAGCTTTGCACCACTTAATCTTTAAAAGTGTCCTTTTAGCCACAGGTGCTTCAAATGCATGGTAAGAATGTAAAATTAAGGTTAGCTGTTCAGAAAGGCTCTGAAAGGGATCTAATTTTTCTGGAAGAGAAGTTCTGCCCACCATCACAGCAATAACAAACCCATCACTGTCCACCCCAGCAAAATTGTAATACCCCTAATCTCAGTCAGATCGTGCACCACTGGAAGTGCTGGATCATGGACTGCTGTACTGGGACATAGGGAACTAAATGGCAGAGGCATAGGCAGAGGGGATGGAGATGCCTCTGTGAAGCATTGGTATTAAGATGCAAGCCATCAAAAGAGGAGTCAGATCTGGACAAACAGAAGGAGCCTTGAGAGAAATAAGCGAATAGCAGACTACATAAATGGTTTTGCCTTAGCTGGTACAAGCAGAGCTGAGTTTATAGGCACAGGTCAGGAGATTTGGCTGTTAACCCTAAACACAGAGGATTCAGTCTTATGCCGGCTCAGGAGCCAGAGAAAGGTTTTTGATAGTGAGCAGTTGCAAGCTATGTCATCTTTTATAAAGTAAAAATATAACATACAGAGCCATAAAACCTCTTATCAGGTGAGAACAACAGCATCAGTAATGAATTTTCACTATTAATAAATCCTGCCTCCAGAGCTTCTCCAGAAAGCTTAATAAATGTTTCATTGTGTTCCATTCTGAGAAATAATCCAAAAGCAGACTCTGAAAATCTTGAGGAAATGTGAAGGAACTGTTTGAAGTGTAAGATATCAAAATGCTAATAGCTATGAGGAATCATTAGCACTGTTTATCTCTGATTGCACCAGGAGCAGAATATCCGCAAGAGTGATTTAATGAGCAAGACATCCAATCTAGTGCTATTAAATGCTCCACAAGCATAGTAGGATAATATTCCAAAGCCACTGCAACCATGACACTGCAGCCTTAAACAGAAGGAGAATTGGAATTTCCTCCCCCTCTCAGTGGAATTCAGGGGAATTCCCCCACCCTTCCTCATCCAGCATGGATAAATTTAAGCCTAAAATACCACACACCATGTCTGTATAAGGAATTCTTATATCACAGATAACATATTGCTTCTGATACCTTCAGCACAAACAAAAAGCCACGCACTCAGGGCGGAACAAAAAGCCAAGACAAGCATCTGGAAAGTTAAAAACCAGCTAGGGCAAACCTCATTTGAAGTTGTAATGAACAACCTAGTCTCTAAAGGCTTTAAATGAATATCTGCAAACGCACTAGTAAACATTTTAAATATGTATTCACAGTCCTGTTGGATTCTAATGCTCCTCTGATGAATAAAGCTGATTCTTCTTCTCAGTAAATAATTCAGTAGCAAAGAATTGCTTGGCCTGGAAAAGAGATGAACAATGGGCCAAGACTTAAGAGAATCACTCTTTTCTAAAAGATTTTGGCCTCAATTTTGACTTTGTGGGTAGAGGTTTCTGTAGAAGAGGAAGTCACACAAAGTTAGTGTTTGTATTCATAACTGCAGTTTAGTACCCATTTTTCTGACCTTTATTTTTTATTCTGTTAGTGGAAGAAGAAAGAGTTGATGGCATGAAAAAAGAACCAAGAAACATATTTTATATAAGCTCCTGCCACAGGAGAGTAATTTTTGTATTCAAGGACAAAATGCAGCTTTGTTCTACCTGTGGTCAGGTACATTCATCTTGTGGTACAGTGTTGCTGGTATTGGATACTTGGGAGTGCAAAGTACCCAGGAACTTCATCTAGAGTAGGATCCAGAACACAAAATACTATCATTCTGTGTTTCCAGTTGGGGTTTTTTGTTTATCTAATGTTAGCACAAGGATGCACTTAAGTACTGAAAAGCAATCTGACTGAGGGCAAGGGTAATAGTAATAAAGCAATCTTACAGAAACAGGCAACTGCAGTTTCCTCCTTGCTAAAAGTGAGTATTTTTAAACCGGAGACTTTAAAGCAGACTAAAACTTTTCCCAGGTTAATTCCATTAATTCTATGGGTCAGAACATTTTTTGTCCTAAAACACCACCAGGCCTGATCTAACCCCCATGGGACCCTTTTGGATTGAACCATAAGGGACAAGCAAAATGTATTAATTATTGGTATTGAAAAAAAATGCAGGAATTCGAGCCACATATATTCTCTGTATTGCTTTTGTGAGATAAATGATACAGATGAAGGAAAGACTAGACTGAGTCTGAAACAGTCACAAGGTTGTTGGTCTGCACCTCAGCCTTCCTTTCCAAGCAGCAAAATTCCAACCTAACAAGCTTCTCTAAAAAATTGAGATATTCACAGGCATTTGCAAACTGTTCACACAAGATCCTGCAAAGTACTAAAGCCACCCACTGCTTAGATAAAAAACACGAAGAGGAGAGTTCTAACAGAAATTAGATGTAGAGAGGCATGTTAAAAATCTGGTAACTTTCAGCAGCCAGTTTGGAGCTCTGCTTTAAATCTTCCCAAAAAATGAAGCTCCGTGTACCTCTAAACTTAGGAGGAAGCCAAAAGACTAGATGTACCAGAGCCTCACCTCACTCATCTCACGTTTTTTTTGAGTTTAAGTGTGTTTGGATGCAGCAACTAGACAACTTCTATACAGTATTTTCCACAAAAACTCTTAAAAAGTTAAGCAAACAAAAAAATTCTTTTTGTATTATTTCACAAAGAATCTTCCTCATAAGTCAGAAAACTAGACATATACAAAACTACATATGTATAACTGACCTTTTCTGTTTTGAACTTTATCCATGAAAGTTTGCTTAGCTGCATGAAGAAATCTTCATGGGTGACTCCCTTCTGACTGTGATCTTGGCACTGGAAACAAGAAGTGACACAACAAAATGCTTCAATCTGGACATGTAATGCTAGCACCTTAAAGTCTAGGCCAGATCAGTTCATAAACTGTAAGTGCAAAATAAACTTTAGAAAAAAACAATAAATCAAAGCAGCAATCACTAGACAGTTTCTTTTAATAAAACAGTTTTGCACAGAGACTGAGTGCAGTTACTCCCAGCTGTTGTATTTTGTATATCCTCAGTTAAATACCAGGAGTATCAGCCATCTGTAAACCCCCATCTGACAATTTCTGTCCCTAACATTTCCCCTTTATCCCAGCCCCACATCTCTCCAGCAGCAAGGTGGGTCATACCTGTCTTTTGGGGACTAGAGTTTGCTCCAGACCAGAACTATCAAAGTCTGCCCCACTAACAGCATTGAGATGAATCTCCTCAGCTTTCCCCCGACACAGAACTGAGTCTCACAGCCGCGGCTGCCTTGAGCCTGCAGGAGGGCAGCACTTCCCACCAGCTGAACCCTGTCACTGCCAGGATGCCATGAAGGCAGCTCCTTCCAGCCCAAGGGTGGGCAAGTTCTGCCTCTGCCAAGTGTGTTCCTGCAGCCAGCAGCTACAGGGAGCAGAACATGGACAGGTGGACAAGGGTAGAGGGAAGAGCAACACCAAGAAGGTGTCCCATCCTTAAACCACAAAGGGTTTTCAAGCGTTTTCTTGCTTAACATTCTTGTAAAATAATACCTATACAGAAACTCGTACACATTTTTGGTTTGGTTTTGGCTTTTTTGGTTTAGTTTATTTTTTCCCATATTGTTTGATTTTGTATTTTACTTAGGCTGTGCCCCAAGAAATGCTGGCTGTTCAGCTGGACCTTCTTTGAGTGTTGGGGCTAAAGGACAGAGTGACAAACATGGTGTTGGGATACCACAGCCACATGTCCCTGTCCTGTGTATTTTTATAAGTGAATAGGCTCAGAAAGATTTTTTTTTTTTTTTTTTGAGGGGACCAGCATTTCTGTAAATTTTTTTACTGGAACTTCTTATACAAAACAGAGAGAAATCCCATCTGGATACTGCACACAAGAGCTCACATCAAAAGAGAGGCATGGAGGGGCTTATGGAGGTGATCAGAGGAGCATTTTCTCATGACAGAAGGCTGGAAATCTTGTTTTGCACAGTAAAACACAGACTAAAAGAGGAAACAATTGCAGTCTGTAAGGCATCCAAGAACTAACTACCATGAGAGGAAAATAACTATTTAATTTAATAGAGATATTTAGATAAAGATATTGTATGAAAACTTGCTGCAATCACATCCATCTTGTAATCTAGAAGAAGAATTCCAGCTATTAGGAGGATGAAGATGGGGAACTCTTCCCAAAAATCATATTTTACAAAAACAAAAATGAGCCCCAAAAAATTAAGGCCTCAAATTCATATATGAGGTTTGTGTCAAAGAAGGGAATCAGATACTGTAAACTTAAACGCCAGGCCAGGTTCCCTAAAACAAAATCAATATTCTTATCAGTGAGGGTCAAATGTGTTGAAAAGGTGGTTTGCTAGGACAAATTTTACAATCCAATGTAGGTGAACTGAGAACTGAGAAAACTATTGTGAGAAAACAGATTAGATTTTTCTAATGTTAATGAACTCTTACTAAATAATAAATAGTTAGTGGTAAATCAGTACCACTAATCTTCGGAGTGATTAAGAAAATATTTTCTTCTGTGGAAAATACTTAAATTTTTGACACAGAGCATAATCTCAGGATGTTACAGAAGCAATCAAGATGTTTTTGGGCAGTCTTTTCTTTCTTTTGCATGGCAAGGAAAACAATTTATTGATAACTCAGTGTTTATGTTTTTCTGGGTTGTTTTTTTTGTCTTTTTAAATTTAATTTTTGGAATTATCAATACAGCCATGTCCTCAGGGAATAACATCCATGATTGTAAAGTTCAGTTATAAACAAAAAGGCTTAGACACTTGTCTTTCTTCTGAACTCCTTTTGATTTGGGATTATCACCTGAGTACAATCTTTTTCCTCACATAGTGCTTGTCAATCTGTATCCTGCATTTTTCTTTCTCAGTGCCAGAAAAGATCGATGAGGATTTCTATTCCAGGATTCCCAAGGGTGTTTCCCTTATCAGTTTCATTGCCAGGCCTATTTTATGTCAAGCCCTATACACTACTTGCTTCATCAGATTTCTCTAAACCCTAATTCCAATACCAAAATCCCATGTTTATCCTTTTCCAGTTAATCCTCAGATGCTCACTTTATGCGAACAGAGAGATGTTTTCGCTATTCAGGAGTAAAAGTGGTGTTTGTTTGGTTCCTCAGGTCCATGTTGTCTCCCCCCACCCTGGGAACAGGGACTGTGTTCCTGCTATAAACATGTTGTCAGCATCTCCAGCAGGGACACGGTGACACAGGGTCACACACTCTCCTGGCTGTTCCCTCAAGCTCACAAGGATGTGCACTGCCTGTCTTGGGAACCTGGATTCCCAAACAGTATTAAAAATGCAGTCCCAGCCTTCTTTCCCCCTTGGCCTTACATGAGGCAGAATCTGTCACATTTTGGGTAGCCCTACTTTGTAAAATGTCACCATTCTTAGTTCCTGATCCACACTTGAGTTAGAAAGTCACCTTTGGTAAGAGCAAGCAACTCAGTGCTCTCATCTTGAACTCCTACAACTGGAACCAGAAAGTGCTCTCAGTTTATTCAGTCAACAACATGGTGGAAAATACATGAAAGAGAAGCAGGAGGACATGCAGGAATATTTTACAGGAAAGGTTGGGATCAACCACACTACTTACATTCCTGCTTCTCTCCAGGCATTTCCGTTCTCTAGCAATTTCTTTCAGCAACATTTCCTTTCTTCCACAGGAGCTTGGTCTGAATTATGCCATCTTACCACTTTGTCTCTGTTGTTTCAAACAACAAAACCCTATATTTTCCTTTTTTCCAGTAAAATTGAAAGACCAGTTTCTCACGTGCAGTCAGTGGGATTGGAATGGAAATTCCCCAGCATAATGCAGTCTTACAGAAAGATATTCAGGGATGCAGAGGTGAAGGTTATTCCTTTCTTAAAAGTTGATGTGTTCTCCTGTCTCCCTGGGGAGAGATGTTACAACTTCTCTCTCTCTCTATTTGTATATCAAAGTGCCACCATTAACACCCAAATGCCTTGCCCAGCTCCAATGAGTGAATAACCACAGCAGCTTTGCAGAGCAAAGCAGCTGAGAAGAAATACTGAATAAATCAGTAAAATTTAAGGGCTTTTTTTATAGGTGTGAGCCATGGAAACATTCCTGTATGACTTTCACAGCACCTTCCTGTATCACTATAGACATACATAGTTTACATACATTTCTGCCTAAAGATCTTTGGAGAGCTGGGGCAGAAAGGCTTAAGCATGTCTTGCAGTAAGTTCTTAGGTGATTTGGGACATTTCCTGATACAACAGTGCTGAACTTGGGCTTTCCAAATCAACATGTGGCACTGTCAGGCATCGTTGTATGCTGTACTGCCTGGCCCCAGCACATGACAGAAGCTACTGGGAGCTGCTTAGGGCCTCCCATACAGAAACTGGAGCATCTCCCAGAGAAACAGACTGCCCCGGGAGGTACAGGACTTGTGTGTGTATGTGGTGGCAGGAGGGACAGCAGGAGCTTCTTGCCAAGGCACAAAGGTGAGGGAGAGCCCCACACCCTCTGCTAGCCCCTGGGTCCCACAAGCTGTGAAGGCACCAGAGTGTTGCTCTCTCAGGTGCACTGCACAGGTGTGGATGAAAATTTCACACCCCTGCCTGAAAAACCGAGTGTGATGCTGGGGCAGTGCCACAGAGCTAGAGCTCCACTGCTCAGCTTGAACTGAGAATTAATTGCTGTGCTGGGAGCTGCCACTGGGCACGCTGAGCTGTCACTCTTCAAAGGGCTTGGTTGTGTAAGCAGACCAAGGGAATCACTAAACCACAGACAATGAAAACAATTTTAAATGAGAGACTAAATGAAAGGGAAAAAGTTGTCAAAATGTCAAGGTTAATGTTTTCATAAAACTAACCTGGGAATGGCTAGACAGTATAAGTGTAAACCTTAATTAAAAGTTTTAGAGTGTGAATACAAAACTAGCTTCAGTCTAGACAGTCGATGGATCTATCCTCCTTAATGAAATATTGGTCCTTTTGGTATTTCTGGTCAATTTTCATCCCCATCCTTGCAACTATGTGTAACATTAATACTCAGATCCCTGTTTATCAAAACCAGAGGAGCCATGCAGAGCAGGACCACAGCCTTTGGCTTGACTCCAGCCCCACGTCCTCCTGCACCCCTGGCTGGGCCAGTGGTTCTGGCTACAGCTCTGGGATGGGCAGCAGCCTCTGAACACACACAGCAAGCTGGGGAGTGATACATCTCTGCCCCCATCCCTTTGCTGTACCATGATGGTTTCTGCAGAGGATGTCAGAGGCAGTTTCCTCTGTCTGCAGAGCACCTGGGATCTTGAGGCGGCCTGGAGGAAAAGCATTTCTATGTCTTACAGCCTGGCACTGCTATTTGGATAGCCAGAGATGGCAGAAATGGAGTCTGCAGTGGCTCTGAGAAAGCCTGACCCCAACATGTCGCCAGCAGATTTTAAGAGATCATTCTGAAGAGCTCTGGGATCTTGTTTTCTTGCATTTTGTTGTTAGTGGGCATTATCATCCAGAGTTATAGTTCTCTATAAATTATCATTCAATAATTCTTGAAATAAAACTACATATTAATTGATTTTAAGAAGCAAAAGAGAAATGGTAAAACATCGTATGACCTAAAATTTTTTTGTTATTACTGGCTTAGTGCATACCATATTTTATATGGCTCCAGGTGAATTTTATAAGGAATGTATGTGTTACCTGAAGACATACAGAGCAGCTGTTCTTTCTTTCTTATTTCCTTTCAATTGTTCATACTTAGTGTGTACAAGCAGAGTTTGGTTAAATTATCAAGATTTTAGTGGAATCACCACACTGTACTTAGACACTCAAACCTCTCTTAGCCCAGTTTTCTTCCTCTTTCTATCCTTTGTCAAGTTTATCGTTGCTTTCTTTAAACAAAAATTCATGTTTTGTGACCAACAGGTTCTCCTTTTTTAAAATACACCTTATTAAGGCACAATTTGCAGCCTGTGCTGCCAGTACACTGCAGATTTCCCCAGGGCAGGGTCTGGCCCTGCACTGTGATAAAAACCAACAAAGTTGGGAAAAAGGTGGAAGGACAATCAGCATGTTGATACCAAAGATTGAAATAACCAGCTCTGCCATCTGCTCCACCTTATAGTCATAAACTTGGACTGAAATTTTCCTTAATTTGTCTGACTGTACCCCAGCAAGAACTCCATGGCTGGACTCCTACTAAGTCCATCAGTATCATCTCAGCACATGAATAACAGAATGCTAAAGAAGTATTATGCCTCTGTAACTGGAGAGTCTTACATCAATATTGGAGTCTTACATCAAAGCAAATTTGTTAGGGGGCCATAATATTAATTTAGCATTCTGTTATTCATAGTGCTGAAACAAGGCTCTTTCACATGTTCCAATAAACAGGGAGCAAAAACAACCAGTACTTCAGCTGCCCATGAGCAAATATGGTTCTGGAAATTTTGTGAGAGTAAGTATAACAAGGAAGATGACAGTTTTGTTCAGGAGGTCACTAATCAAACAGATTAAATGAGAAGCTCCTATATTTTCTATACAGAAAAGACAATCTGAAGTTTAGTTTCATTTTCATGAGATGAAACAATGTTACTGTAGCATATAAAGCCATGAGCATATTGCAAATATTCCAACAGAAGAAAAGCATAAGCTAAGAGATACTCCAGATTAATGTCAAAATGTTTTGACTTATGTATAAACTGTAAATTGCCGAAGCTACCCCAATTAAAACAATGTAAGAGATTTCAACACAAGGGTGTTTTTTTTTTTCCTCCAATACATAAAATAATGGATTTAATGCGAGTAAATCCTTTCTGCCTTTGCTCATTTACTAGTGAGGAATCTCAGACGTGAAACAATGTGTGACAGAACAGTAGAGAAAAATAATAATCTAACTCTACAGGAGATATGTCCTGGCATAGTAAATCAGCACTGAAAGCTCCCAGGGCTGCTGCCAGCATTCACAGTTTTCTTTTATTTTACAGTGTTTTGTTAAATTGAAACCTGATGATGCTTTGTAATGAAAACCTTTTCCCAAAAAGCTTTTTTTCTTTTCCTTCTGGGCTTTTGGAGGATTTTTTTTGTTGGCAGTGGTGGTTTGGATTTTTTGAGTTTTTTTTCAGGGGGGAGGGTTGGGGGGTTTTGTTTTGTTTTTTTAGTAAAGATAATTATATGCTTTTCTTAGCTCTGAAGGCAAATCTTTACCACATAATCTGCCTGGATCCACAGAGGTGAAAATTTTACCTCTGTCATTGAGATAAAATTTCTGAAGATAGAGGTCTAGAAATTCAGAGATGTCTGTGAAGGTGACGTATTCCAATTCAAGTACACTGGTACAGGCAAGAACAGTCTCAGAACTACAGAAATATCAGTAGTTCCTAGAAATTTTGGTCAGAAGGAAACAAGATGGAGAGCTCCAGTGAGGGACAAGCAGCCAAATGTAAGAGTACAGATTTAGTCAGGAGACAACCTGGAGGGATACAGTCACTGTTTAGTTGCCTTTGGCGCGGGGTCATAGCACATCCTAGAGAGGAGATCCAAGCACTGATAAGGAAGATCACTACCCCAGGCCTTGGAAGCACAGGAGATCCCCAGTGCCTGACAGTGCTATTGTAGTGGGTGCTCTATACCCCATGCAGCAGGACAGATTTCAGGGCCCTGCCCTCTGACCCCAAGGCTGGCAGTTCAACAATGGGCTTGAGCAGCTTCCTCAGGAGCTGCTGCTGCAGGAACACCAGAAAGCAGCACTTTGGACCCAGCTTAGCCTGAGCTCAGCTCCCTGGCCAGGAGCGTGAGCAGCAGGGCAGTAAAAGACCACTGACACCTGGGAGACTGAAGCTTTTGGCTCCCCATCGTTGACATCTCCTGCCCCACAGGACCTGGACACAGAGGTGTCATCAGCTCAGCTTTTGGGCACCACACATCCCCAGACCCTCCCTGGGATGTGGGCAGGAGCCAGTGGCCCTCCTGAGGTAGTGGCAAGCCAGCAAGTGAGGGAAAACACTGGGGAGCTGCCCCTGGTCAGCTGAGGCAGGGAGGGAACGCTCACAGGAGATGCCCCAGCCCGTCTGTGCTTCCTGGCACAGCTGAGGCAGTCAGGGCTGTTTCACCACTTTCAGCTTCCTGCCATCCAAAAACTTCCTGTGCTGAGACCCATGGTCACTGGTTGGACAGAGTTTTGCATTTGGTTTTACTAAGAATCACTTGGCTTGGAAGAATTTATACTTGGATATTAGAGAGACATAAACAGCCATAAAAATTCGAGCTCTGCTTGTACAAATGATCCACTGATGTGTGTTAAATGCACTCTATTGCTGCACTGAAGTCAATTTGCAATTGATCATATTGCATTTCTAGTGTCAGCAGATATGAAAACATGTCATTTACCAATGCTTAATGAACCTCTATGCTGACAAGACATAAATAACAATAAGCAGCTCTCCAGTTAAGGAGGTTAACCAGCAAAGTACTCAGTGAAAACATTAAAGAGGTAATCATCCGGCAATTGCTGTATACTTGAAGCAGCTGCCCTCAAGGATGACTAAATCCATGCAAAGGACCATTACAAGAAAAAAGGAGAGGAAAAAAAAGACGCAATTAATTCTATGTTAGAAGCTGAAAAATTCTATCTGAATTAAAAAAAAAAAAAGTAATTGCCTTTCTGGATTGCATTTGTAGCCTTTTCCACAAGTAGTTGAGGTAATCTGCTTAGTGGAGCTCTTTGACCACCTTTTTCCTTTGGAAAAAAAAAAAGGCAAACCAGCAAGTTGCTCCTTAGTTCCTCCTGGTAAAGCTTCTCCTTTCTTCTCTCTTTTTTGAACCTTTGCATTTCTTCCACGGGTATTTTTATCAGTTTGTTTGTTTGTTTTTTAAATTGGGACAAAGTTTTTAGTTTTCTATAAAGTCAAAGGAACTCAATAAAAAGGAACATTACCAGTGCTTAGNGGCAAACCAGCAAGTTGCTCCTTAGTTCCTCCTGGTAAAGCATCTCCTTTCTTCTCTCTTTTTTGAACCTTTGCATTTCTTCCACGGGTATTTTTATCAGTTTGTTTGGTTTTTTTTTTTCAATTGGGACAAAGTTTTTAGTTTTCTATAAAGTCAAAGGAACACAATAAAAAGGAACATTACCAGTGCTTAGAAGCATTTTGCAAAAGTAAAACACAGCAGATTAAATTTTGCTTTATACTTAATGGAGCAATTTAACAGTAGCTACATTCACCACTGGACTGAACAGAAATTTCAAGTTCAATTCAGATTTTAAGTAGATGCAAATGATGGTTATATTTCATCTATGAATCCCAGGACAGCAAGAGTTTTCTGAGCAACCAAAGGAGTCCAAAAGAGTCTAACCTCTCATGGCTCAGATATACCCACTACTCACAGGGCAGAGTACACACAATAACAAACAAACAAACAAAGAGTCATATATTGCTATCAAATGCAGCCCTGAAGGCCAACAGGATCCCCCATGCCAGAGGGGTTGGAGTTGGATGACCTTTAAGGTCTCTTCCAACCCCACCCATTCTATGACCCTTAACAGCAGCAGGTAAACTGGCTTTGGCAGTGCATCATTCTGAACCAGCACCTCACAACCTGCAGCTGCTCTAGAAAACCTCCCAGTGGTCACATTATAAACAATCACCCCAGCCAAAAAGAACACTAGTGAAGATGGAGGAAGAAAGGGAATCTTCCCTTCCTGCAGAGGAAACACAGAGATGTTCAGAGATAGCAGAGACAGTAAGGAAGGTGATGCCTTTTGCATATTCAGTCATGACTGACTATTCTAGTGACAAAAATTCCCCGATATTTCAATGCTAATGTAATACTAGATGTGCAAAATCACCACGTGTATGAGACAGGAAAGGGGGGTTGTACATCTTAAGAAAAGCAATTAGCAGGAAATTGCCTGTGTTTTTGTATGGCCTTTGCCATAAATGCTACCAGGTACCACATAAATCCTTCTCATTTCAGGCATAGTCCCCAGCAAAAAAAATCATCACACAGTCCCAATCCTCCTGTCTCCTGTATACATCCTATCCTATTTCAAATAGGATAATATGTTGCAAATATGTTGCACCTTGACCACAAGAATTACCCACTCTCATATCACAGTTTTCATTAGTAAATGTAAAAGTAAACATCAGAGCAATGGAGGTCAGTTCATTAACTCTATTAAGCAACTCCAGAAAGTGAGGAGTGGGAGATGTCCCTTCTGACATTTAGACAATAAATTTCCCAATTTTGCTCAAAGAAGCCTGTCTGGTTTTCCCTGTGGTTACTGACAGCCTCCACAAAAGCTGCACTGGCTTGCCTCTATTTCCGTCTTTCAACATGCAGATGCCATTTTTTCATACACAATTAAAGTAAAAAGTCTCAAAAATTGAGTAAAAACTCAAACTATTAGCATGGCCATTTTTAAACTTCCTCCTTATTTTTAAGCATTCTGATTACTTCTTGATGGCCAAGTTCCAAACCTCAAGTGTTAAACATAAGACATTAAGGACAAGAGACAGGAGTTTCCAGTATTCCTATTACTTTATAAATTAACTGTTGGTGATGAAATTTAGGACGGATAATTGCAGAAACATTTCTCAGGGGGTGTCAAAATGTGCTGAAGAAGGCTGTATCCAATAAAACAAGATGTCACAGAAGCCTTGATTTCCATGCCAACAGTTAAATGGAACCCAGCTGCTGTTTGGCCAACTACCATTTGAACCAAACATGAAGGAAAACAAAATAGCAATCAATAACACAATCTTAATACTAAATTGAATATATCCTTCACAACAACCACAGTTATACACCAATAACTCAGGAGCATTCCATGTCACACAGCAATGCTCTGAAAATACATTTGCTTTCAGATGGGATTATGGATGGCCAAGCAGTTTCTTCAGAACTCACACCTGAACTTAGAGCCTTTGCCGAGTACTGTAAGCTTTAATCAAATTAAAAATTTGCTCCCTCTCTATAATCAAGGTACGATTATATCTCAACCTTACAGAGATCTCTTATTATTCTTACTGCTTCGTGGAGAGAGAGAGGGGGGAAAAAAAGCTTTATGTAACTCTATGTTTGATTTTTCAGAAATTAAATAAAAGAGGAGGTTTCGTTTGCACTGAAGGATGAGATTTCCCTCTGGATTTGCTGCCCTCTAGATATCTTTCAGTATAAAACTGCTGTGTTTCTTAAATGGATTCTGCTTTAATAATCTGCTTTAGCTGAGGATGTAATGGGGAGGGGGTGAAAGTACAAATACAGGGAAGAGGCAGTGTTTGAAGAGTTTGTCAAGATGCTTTTTACAAAGATAAGCTGTCTTGAGATTTTGCCAGTTGTCCAAAAGAAGGGGGGCAGTAATATGGGGAAGGTAAATCAGTGCTAAAATGCTGGGTGGTGGCTGTTATGGGACAATGTTCTCCATTTGCTCTGCAGAAGGAGCAGAGAAATTGTCACATTTCGGTCCCACATACTGCTCTACCAATGAGTGTTAGTGCTGATGTGAGAAAACCAATGTGGAGGAGGATTTCTGCCCCCAAACTCCCTCCCTACGTGTCTCTTGGATAATACAGCGCTGCAAAACTTTCCTCAGTGATGCCAAGCTCTGGGCTGGGAGTGCCACTTCACATATTGCAGATCTGTGTGATTTTCCCTGCAACAGAGAATAAAAATATTTCTGAGACTTTAGCAGAACCTTTTTTACCACATTTTCAGTTTCCAGGCCTGCAGTGATTCTGATCCTTCTGTTTGGGATCTCAGCAGAGGGTTAAGTGCAAGCAAAAAGGGACACAGTGCATAGGCACAGGAGCCTAAGAAAAAAATGTCATACAAAACAGGAGCAGTACTGTTGATTCATTATCAGATAATCCTAGTAAGATGAGGATTAGGTAAACAGGGGAGCCTATTAGTAAAAGATAACCATAAATAAAGTCTTCAGTTTGTTCAAGGTAATGGGGAAAAAGATGTTGTTCAGTTTACCTAGAGCAAAAAGACTTCAAAAGGTCCCTCCAAATGAGATGAGACAAATAAATTGATTCAATTATCTCTCTGTGTCTTAACCAGGGTGTTTACTTTGGGGAAGGATTTTTTGGAAAAAACAGAAACACTTCATCATTAGATGAAGAAAAGAACCACCTAATTATTTGATGGAGAAAATTTGAGGCTCCTGACTTTTGGAGCCTCAAATCTTTGTGCGGGTATCCTACACAGATTTCAAGTAATGTGGCTATTACACAAATATTTGTATAGGCTTTCCCTGGGCAAAATTTTGTAAAAATAAAAAAGTACTTCTTTTTTCTCAGCCTAGACATAAATATTCTTATTGGTCACAAAGAAAAAAACATTGCAGAAAGCACTGTTTGCATTTCAGTGTCTGCAGGATCAGACCCTGTGAGCTGACACCTTGACAAAATTATAAGTTGGCATGTAGAAAGCACCATTCATCAAGGAAAACTGAGGAAAAAAATGTTATTAACTCTCAAGGTCAGTGTAGGGTGATCAATATTATTAATTGTGTGTGGATAAATTGAGACAGCAGTTCAGCACTTTAGCAATTATCTGAGATTCAATACAAGTATTAAATACTAACAGTATTCAATCATGTGTGGTTAAGAAAAGAAGCTCCCCGTTCTGCTCCCCTTAGGCAGGTGAAAGCAGAGTTCCTGCAGACTACAGTACAGCTGGGTACCTTCAGCCCTGTGCTCAGACCAAGTGTGTATGGGAGTCACAAAGTGACGTTTTGTCTGACTTGTCTTTCTTTACACTGGGAACAGAATCCTCCAACTGGCATAAAATGCCCTGCCTTGATGATGTTTCCAACTTTACCACAAGGCAAAGATCCCCAAGTCCACCCAGACAGCCTGTCACCAAGAGATTGCAGCGTGGCTTTATCTGTGTTGGAACAGGAATCAGCAAACACATATCACAACATGATTTCAGGGAAGAGCGAGTGCAGTAAGACGTGCTTGCTTACACAGCACACAATACCACAGACACTTCCACCCACAGTCCTACTAATTAGTCAGAAAAAATCCCTGCTGAGTTACCTAATTTTATCATATAGAAAAAACCTAAATCCAGGTTTCACTTACCTGTTCAATGTCATTTCTAAGTCCTATTCAAGATGGCAAGAAAACCTAAATTCCTAAATTTTAAATGCATGAACATTTTAACTTCTACAATTTTGTCATAACTAAAGTGTTATTCCTATCCTATTGTCATGCCTTCAGCTGATTTATCACTCCAATTTATCTTATTTGGTCACTCTGTTCCCAGCACGGAGTTCTGTGGTTAAATACTTGTTACAGACTCTCACTCACCCTGCGGTTTTGGGGAATGGGAAGGATCCTGAGCCTATTCCTTACACTTGCTTAATCTGGGCCAGCCAAGAGCAGACAACTCCTGAACAAAAATAATTTGTATAAAAATTTGCATGAGTCCTCAAAAATATCAAACGATTTTTTAAGTCCTTGGCTGGAATGCCCAGACCTTGGCTGTTCTCACTGAAACTGCTGGGAAGAAAGAATAAGCACTACAAGGTTGTTATTCATACCACTTGTTGCTTGCCTGAAAAGGCCTAATTTGCTACAGTGATAAGCAGAGATGAGGAACCTGAATAGAATAAAAGTCTTGCTCTTGCTTTGGACCAGAATCTCAGGTGGATATTAGTATTTATAAATGCAAAGACTGCCACCAGTTCAGAGCTAAATTTCAGGCATTCATCCAAATTAAACCCAAAGCTTAAACCTTTTGACATGAGCATTGCTCTCCACCAAGCATTTGTGTAATTAATATATCTTTTTAAAAAAACCTTTTAAAAAAACCTCCAACAACCCACAATTCAAAACTGTATCAAATGAGCTGGAAAAGTACAGAGAAAAGGAGGCATTCAGTGAGAGCCCAGAAGCAAAAGCTCTGACTTACATAAGCAAAGGACAAGAAGTGTCTTCTATATAGGAGAGTTTCTTTTCCTGTCATGATCCAAACTACTAGTGAAGGTGGGTTCACTTGTCAGATGTATGTATGTGTGTAAATATACACATATGTATACATATATGTATGTGTGTATGTATGTGTGTACGTGTATGTGTATATATATTGAAATCAAGAATAAATAAGTGGACGCTGTTCAAAGTTTCAGTCATTCACACCACTTAGATACAGATAAAAATCTAATCAAAAGAGCTGCAAAATATGAGATTTTGGACAATTATAGAGGCAAAATAATATTGTTTAATGATATATCAAGTTGGCACTATTACCTTCTCATCAGAGCCATCTACCCATACTGGTGAGAGCTGGATTCTCATTGATGTAAGTAAAATTAACCCCACTGGAATTAACTTAGTCAACATCCATTGAAGACTTACCTTTTACTTTTCTACAATTACTTCCACTTTCAAATGTCCCCAGGGTGATGGATTGTGGATTTATACAGACCATATTGCACCTCTCAGACTTTTACTGTTGCTGCACTTTTTTGGTTGTCCCAGTTTTTCCCCTCACATCTCCTTTTAAAACTTTGGCCATATAATTCACTTAAGCTTCTAAATGAGATACCTCTATAAAGAGCATCTGGGTCAGCCAGCCTTAATTTGAAAATGTCATTACTCCCACACTGAACTTCTCCAATCAATCCCACAGCAGCCATCATGGTTTGTATGTCTCCCAGAACAACCCAAGTGAAATTGTGGTCTTTCCATCTTTCAGAAAGAATAAAAATAGGAAAAAGGGGTAACAAAACACCACCCAGGTGGTGAAGACTCAAACTGTTCAGGGAAATAGAGTGAGAAACTATGCTCATTTCCACAGATCTTTTGGGCTGCAAAGGTGCAATATATTATCTGGAGAAAGGAAAAACACAGTAAATTTTTAGCTTGTGCATAGCTCAGTTCCAACTCAACTACCTTTAAGCCAACACAATTTTGCAAAGTTCAGAAATATTCAAGATGCTCCTGAGGTTCAGAATATCACCGTGTCTCCCGTATGGCCTTTCCTGGGGGTAACTGGAGAAAACTGTTTCTGGGTCAGTGGGGTTAAAAAGATTATATCCCATCTGAAGGCAGGATGCTTTTCACATTTTTAACCTGAAAGTTAAACAGCAACATGCCTAGTGTCCATCTGCAGCCAGTTTGATGAAGGGTATTTTCAGAAGGAACTCCTTTTGCTCCTAGAGTAGCCATTAAAATAGGCTGAATGCCTTGTCCTCTGGAGCTGCTTACTTACACATTTAACTCTAAATGTCTCTGGAGGCCAGACCTGTGTCTTCAGCCATGAGGGACTGGATGCAGCTGGAGGTGAAGGTGCTTCCATCCAGGTGTCTACTGTGAGTGCTGTGTGCAGGTTGCAACCACTGGCAGAGTTTGCAGATACAGTGAGCAGGCCCTGGAGAGCATTTCAGCCTATCCTCAAGCAGACAACTCTGTCTGACTGTGTGAAGCTGTCCGGTGTGGCCTGCAGCTTCCAGAACAGCAAAAGTGCTGTGCTAAATCTTCAGCTCTCTGGCAATGTCCCGCTTACTCCAGGGCATCTCAAATGGCACCAGACATACGTTTAAGCAACTGAACTGAGCCCCTGATGCTTGGACACCTCTCTGGGCCACTCTGGCAGGACTGACCATTGACTACAAACCAAGCACAGACAGCCATTTCACACAGAGACAACTCCATGCAAATGTCAGTGTTTGCCTTACTCATGCTAAAACCCACCCAGGTTTTACACACTGGTTGGGACATAGCAGCACCACAGCAAAGTACTTTTCAGCATGTGTATCCCACCACTTGCTCCCCATTTTCCCAAGGAGGACACACAGCACAAGCAAACCTTGTGTCTCTGGTCACTTGTCACTGGCACTGCAGAAACAGGCTCGAGGACAAACCTTGCTCTGTGGGTAATTAGTGTTAGCTCATTGATTAAAAAAATTAGGTAAAGTCATTGATATAAGGGGAACAGAACCTGAGCCCTGGAGGAAGCATCTCCAGCAGAGTCATTAACAAAGCCTAAAAAGTCTCACAATTCCTGCTCTGGTATCATGACCACAGCCCCTGTACAAAATTATGTAAAAGGTCAGGGTCTCCTCCTCTCTCCTCTGCCCTAATAACATGCAGAAGAGGAATGTAAATGCCTCTTTGAATTTCATCAGAAAGCATATGGACTTGTGTTATCATGGTAATAAAGGTAATACACATTTATTGAGCTCCAGTGGGGCATAGCAACAAAAGCAGCATGTTTGAAACAGGTTTGGTTTTTTTTTTTAACAGCTATACCAGATCTGGATGCTCTGAGCTGCGCTTCAATGTGGTAAAGAAAATAAGTACTTTGGGCTCAAACTTAGTATCATTCAACTAGCTGTTTATGAGGAAATGGTAGGAGATGTTTAAAATATGAGTGCAAGGGCAGGCTCTTCAATCTTGTGAACCAATCTAGAGTTAAGTGAGTGAATCTCTCATCTGCTCTGTGAACTAATAAGAGGAGAAATAAGCTCTGAGAAACCAATTATAGTTCAACACCACCATCCTCCAGGACGTGATCTCAAAGTCAAGTAAGTCTCCAGAAATCAATCTCTGGGACTTGCTGGGAAAGTTCTGCATGCCAGAATAAACTTGTTTTCAGAAGATCTAAATGGACACATGTAAACCAAAAAAGCAAGATGGCAACACAGCATGGTCAACTAGAAGCAGATATAAAAAAACCAGGAGTTAAAATTACAGCAGTCAGATTAGATTTAACATTTGAAATTCCAATCAAAGCAGGGAAGTGAACAGAATGAAGTATTAATCCCACTACACTACAGTGAAACATGGATTTGGTTACCTAATAAACCTTGAGGTTTATTTATGAGAGGTTCCTATCACATTCTCAGGATACCAGCTCCCAGTACTCTTTAGAAAAGATGTTGTAGGGCTTCATAGTGCATTCTTTATGATCTCCACAAGAAAAAATAATAGTGTCAGATAATAATCTAGAGGGGGCTCAGATGCAGTGTCCAATTTGGGACTGCATCATTTTGTGCTGAACTTGCTGACTGCACTCCCTGGTGGAATACCTCAAAGCAGAAAGGACTTTAAACAGCGAGTGATCAGTACTCACAGTCCCTGAAGTCCTTGAAGAAGGTCCCTCTGAAAGACAGAGGCTCTATTTCATCCTCTGTGCCAGAGTTACTGTATAAACCACCATGGCCCCTTGCCTGGATTTGGAAACCCTGGGCCTGATTTTCAAAGAGACCAGCCACCTAAATTTCCAGCTGAACTCAGCAGTTCAGGAAAACAAACTCCCAATAGCTGACCAGACAAAATGATATCTCTCTCTTGAGAAAAGTTTGGTTTCATTTTCTTTTAACTTTGGCTTCTCCAAACAGAAAATCATATGGTAAATTCTCGTCAACGTGAGATTTGAAGTCTCACTCTCCTATTACAGCTCTTTTGTGAGGTAAAAAATGGAAAACAACTTGTCCACCAAAGACCCTTTAGGGGAAGGAGATAGGAGGAAAAAAGTAACCACAAACTGTTTAGTTACAATTTGCTTTATGCCGGCAGGATGATCAGAAATTCTGCTAGGTGGAGCCCAGATGAATAGTTACAACTTTGACATCTTAGAGGAGTTCACAAGACGTTGACAATAATTAACACAAAGCTTTTCCCCAAGACTGTACCTATAATCTCTCTTTCCTACTCCTTAGTCCTGAGACTGAGGACAATTTTCTTTGTCTTAATGATGAATAAAGTGGTTTTGAAACCTGCTTTGGGCAACCGTCACTGAGATCTTATTGTTTTATCCAGCCCAAAGTAGTTTTGGGTAAGGGAAGAAATGTCAGAGCTGTCTGCCATTCTGTTGATGTAGAAATAACAAGATCACTGCATGTTGGTCTGAGTCTCAGACATGAAAACCAGCTCAGAGAAGCATTTGCTGATGGCATTGATGTGCAAGTGGTTCAGGTTTTTTGTAGGGTCTTAGTTCTCTTGAGCTTTGACAGTTATGGGTGTTTTCATAAATGGAAAGAAAGGACCCAAACCTACTGACCCTGAAGCGTTAGCCATTCAACTCCACTGTGGATCTTGCATTGGGAAAAGCCCACAAGCCTGTATATCAGCAAACTGTCACATCAAGCAGCTGAATTACTGTGTGATGACATGAGCCACAGCATCCCATGGCAAAAGAGAGGGGAGACTTTTCTTTCAGAAAAGAGCATTGAAAAAGCTGAGCAGTGGGACCCTCGGGACTGTTGGGGAGCTGAGTGAATCAGCCATGCTGCTCTGCTCCATGCTGCCGTGGCAAAACTGACTCTGCATCTAAATTAGCTAATTTAAACGTGTCCTGGGCACCTCTGCACCATCCTTTCCTCCCTTATGTGACTGCATAACAAAATTTAAAAGAAAAGGCAAAACACAGTCTTTCTGAAATCTACAGCCTAGTTTATCATCCATAAATACAACACTTCTCCAGGCATTTCCTGGCTGATGCTGTTCCCCACCGAATACCCAGAGAAATCCTAGAAGTGCTGTATACTTGAGGTTATTAATACAAAAATAATTGCACAGAATAGAGCAAAGAGAAAAACAGCAGTTATTCCAGAAGCCTTTTAATTTTATTTTTTTTGTTATAATTTTTGTTACTATAAATCTGTATTTCCTAATCAGCAGAGCACACTGCGATGGTGAGCTGTACAAATCTCAAGAATGAGGCACAGCATCTTGTGCCTTCTAATTAGCTCTGCTGGTGGAATTGACTCTGGCTGGGCACCAGAGTTGGTGCAGCTGTGAGCTGACAAGGCTGTGAGGAGGCAGGAGCAGATATAGAATAAGATGAGCAACAGCAGCATCACACACCTGTGAGAGGGAGGCAAGGAAGACTCTAGGACTGAGGGAAGAATACACAGAAGTGATCAGAAGAAATAGAGAAGGACTGGCTGGCAAAAACAATGAGAACGGAGGAGGTAGTAGTCCTGCTGTCTGCCTAAAAGAACAAAGAACCTCTGAAGTTGATGTAAACTGTACATTTGTATTAACAAAGGTTCTGAATGTGAAACATGTGTTAAAGATTTGGTGGTTGGCTGTTTGGGTTTTTCAAGCTATTGCACAAAATCCTACTGAATTTTTTTTTCCCAGTGATGTGGTCAGTTTGTCAACCTTTACTGACAGAAAGGCAGCAGGGAAACACCTCTGAAGCAGGATGTGGGAACAAGGAACACAATAAGGAGTCCACAAATGGTCACAATTTGCATAAAATTAAGATAGGAAAAAACTGTATTTTTAAGGGTAAAGGTATGGATTTGCATGGATTGCCTCTAAGGAAAAAGCTATGGATTTTCCCCTCAGCACATCCAGAGTATTCACTATAAACATACTGGGTAGTTGTTAAACAATGTTGACATTGATATTGTATCTAATTAATTAATGCATAGCATTGGGAGGGAAAATTAATACAGTCCCTCCTATTTCTTCTTCTGAAATTAGGTGCTTTGTCATATTCATTTTCTATTTTTCTATAACAAAATTCCTTCTCTATTTTTTTTAAATAGTACTAGACCTGCTTGTAGTGAGTGACAGTAATAAAAAGCATTCTGCCAGCCAGCCCCTGCCTTTACCTAACAATTTGGAGGGTCTTAAATTTTTTGTTCATATTTTAATTTCCCCTTGACTGCCTTCACCACCAAGATGCTACCTTGGTGCTACCCACAGGAAGAGCTTCCCACCACAGCTGCCACTGATGTTCCTCAGCTCCTAGTTTCTGGCCTCCTGCAGTTCCCCACAGCAATCTCTTCATCCTCTGTAAGACTTAAAATTTAAAGGCAGTGTGTAAGCTTTCTCAACAGTGTTCACCTTTTCAGACTCATGAGCCTGGCAGACACAAAGAAACAGCCTCTGCTCTGCCTTCTCAGAGGCTGGAAATGGGTCACAGATCCCCTCATTGGTTCCTCACCTCCCAGGACAGCTGGAAGCAGGGTTTGGCACCACTTGTGTGAGATAACACCATTACAGAGCAGGAATAAGTCCCAGGCCTGATGCAGCATGGAGATGTCAAGGGTGGCCAGGGCTCCTTTGGACATGCAGCCCAGCACAGCCTCATCAAACAAGAGATTTGCAGCAAGATCCCTCTCTTTGTTTGCCCATTATGAGCATGTCCCAGTTGAAGTTGAAAGAGATTAACAATGAGGCATGACTTTTTTCTGCAGAAACTTTGTTCTTCAGATACCATAGTTTTGTTTTTCTTTTTTTTTCCTACTTTATATTCTGTCTTCAACCAGCTTATAAAACAGAAGTGTATATCTGGATACAGAGAGTGTGTGCTTCCTCAAATTATCTCAATCCTGTTTTCAACTTTGGGTACAACTGTTACCTTCCACTTTTCCAGCAAAATAGCTGTTTTTAATTAAGGAAGGCATATTTTTGCTGCAGATCAGCTATTTCATACTAAGCTCCTTCAAAACTTTTCAATGTACCATCTGGAGCTGATGATTTGCTGCTTTTTAAATTATCGATTTGTTCCAGCTCTTCCTTCTGACACATCTTGATTACCACAAAGGAGCAAGTCCCAGTAGGTATCACTCTGATACTCTCTGTGCTGAAGAGTGCTGCAAACAAATAATTTAGATTCTCAGCAATGTCTTTATCTTTTTTAATTTCTGCCTTTAATCTTTGGTGATCCAGTTTCTGAACTACCAGTTAATTATTCCAACTCTTCTGACTGACAAACCTGAAGCATCCTTATTTTATAACTTTAGTATTTTGCAGTCCAGCATACTTCCTTTTTATTTCCCTTTCATCTAGTCTTTACACTAATTAATAAACCAATATATTGGAAAACTAAGGTTAGATTTTCAGATTTGGAAGGGTACTCTGACACTCAGTTGTACTGATTTCCTCTTTGTTTGTCCAGCATTACTGCTGTTGGCAACATACATGCCCTCCAGACTCTATTATTGTTCTTAAGTGGAATTCATGGCATCTTCCTCTTCCCTCAGGAGCTTTTCTGACAAATCCTCTCAACACAATCAAAATCCAGATGCTCTGAAATTTCAGTCACTTTTTTGTACTTTATTTCCCACTAAGCTACAGGACTGTATTACATTAATATGTCTGCTAGCAGCTACAGATGCAATTTTGTCTTGAATTCCTTCCTGCATATTGATTAAGAACCAAAACCCAGGATATCAGGATGTAGGCACCTAAAAAAAGGTGACATTTTGGTCTGAAATGTCATACTGACTTATGGCTCTGGCCCAAGTTGGGAAAAAAGGCACCTACCTCTTTTTTAATACTTTCCAAAGGCAGTAATTGGACAGTATCTGGCAAACCTGGGGTGTGCAATCCATACCAGTAGCAACATAGTGTTGGAAACTGCTTGTCTGCAGTAGTGCAGTGATTAGAGTACTTTCTTCCAGACATGAAAAGGCTGCATGGGAGGGAGGTCAAGCAATCACTGCCCATCTCAAATGAAGCACTTGGCAACCTGGCAGGGAGGTAGGAGGGAAGAGGGCACAGCCTCTCACTTGCTGGGACAGGGTTACTGGCTCAGAAAGAGCTGCAAAGTTTCTGGAGTGAAAGGAGGCCTGACACTTGGTGTTTTGGGATCTTAAAGCAGAGAGGTCTCCTAGGTTTGGGTCAGTGTGCTGATCCTAAGCACTTTAATCTGTCTATGAGCTCAGTGCGAAATGGTCCCTAAACTGTGTAACTTACTGTCTGGTGCCTGCTGAGACTCCTCTTCAGTGTGTAAGAAAAGCTTATCTTTCTGAGACAGAGATGTGTGGGATGATGTTAAAGTTGTGCCCTGAGCCATCTCCTGCTCAGAGCGCTCACTCCTCAGGCCAAGGAACATCCAGCTCCTGCCTGAAAACTTGACAGTTGTTTGGCAGAGTGAGCTGAACTATACCTCAAGCTCACACGAAAAGCAAAGGAATTTGAAGAGGCTTGCTTTGGGCTTGTTATGCTCCTTCCTGAATTGCTGTTCTTTAGTATTTTCTTCTGGTTTCCTTCTGCTGACACACCTAAACATGGCTGGACAGCAGTTTCTCAATTGCTTCCCCACTCAGCTCATGCCAAATCATTACTCATGTAGCAAAAGCTCCCACAAAATATCAGCTGAGCCTTATATAAATTTATTGTTAAGAAAAAAAAAAAATAGAATCCTACCCCTGGCCATTGAATTGCTGTTAATGATTTGAAAAGAGAGGACTAGAAATGCAGCACAACAGACATAATCCTCCAATCCTTACACCACTGGCCTCCCCAGAGGTTCTGCTCCAAAGGAGGTTAGGCCATCCTCTCTCTGATGGCTCTTTCCTCACCAGCCACTCCACCTCCACCACAGGCCATGCTCATTTTGGCCACACAGAAATGAGTGCAACAAACTCAAAATGGCTTGTTTACAGCACAATGGTGGCTGCAATTAGGGAGGCCTTGTAACCCACCCAGAAACCTGCAGGAGGTTTGCCTTTGGCCCCTCTGCCTGTATGTAGAAAGAATGGTTATACCCATTCAGATAGAAAAGACCTCAGGCTGAAAAATTGGGAAATTTATATCACATATGATATGAATATAGATTTATATCACATATAAAATCCTGGTCACTGCCTGGTTACACATGCAGACATACTCAGACACTGAAGCCCTCCTGCAACTGGAGAAAGGCCTTTGATGTTCCCTTCCATTAAATATTCCTCAAGTACCGAGTCTGGTGACTTCATGTTGCTACAGTCACTCCCAGGGCATCCACTAACCTGTTCCAGTTCCTGCTGATGTTTTCTGGACACATTTGAAGCCTCTGAACCAAATGAGATGAGAGGATGCTAATAGAACACCAAATTGTCGGAAAACGTCACCACAACCCTCTGACCTCTTGCTCTGCTGAGACACTCCGGACCGAAAGAACCCAAATTCCCTTTGCCGCCTCCAACCTTCCCACCCCGAACCGCCCCCAGACCTTCGCACTCACAGGGCTCACAGGTGCTCCGGTGCCGGCGGGAGGAGGGAGCTCCGTGTGCCCAGACACGGGCGAGGGTGCCCAGGAGCTGCGAGCCGCTCGCCCCGGGCCCGCCCCGCGCTCGCCCCCGGCGCGCCCTCGCCGAGCGGCCGCAGAGCAGCCCTGGAGCTTACCTGGGCCAGCACGTGTGCGCGGGACGGGCCCCGAGGATGGCGCAGGGAGGCTGGCAGGGAAGCCGGCAGGGAAGCGGGCGGCCGGTCCCCGAGGAGACCCGGGGCGGGCGAGCTGCTCCCCAGCGGGGCAGCGAGGCTGCGGGCGCCCGGCTGGGGCACGGCGCTGCTCAGGCGGTGGCTCCGGTGAGGGCAGCGAGCTGGGAGGCTGCTCCCCGCCTCGGCGCTACCAGCTCGCCAGCCACGCAGTCCCGGCGAAAAACATCGCCTTCAGGCACTGCCGTCATCTCCAGCGAGGGCGCAGGGCTGGCTGGCCGGGAATGGCATCGCACACCCGATCGCGGTACGCGCCTGGTTAACACCGACACCCTCCTCTCCCAAAAGAAAACGAGGACCCCAAAGAGTAACATGCAACACAGATGGAAAACAGGGAGGACCGCATTGAGAGACGCTTCTGGGTCAGGGCTGTGCCGCTTCCCCGGTCCAACAGCACCATCTCCTGGGTGGCCTCGGCCGCTCGCCCGGCTGCCGGCAGTTCACCCCAGAGCATCTCCCCGGGAAGACCCTCCACAGCTTTCCTCGGCCATCAGCCAAAGTGTTCAGGGCGTTTGCTTTCCTTTCAGGTGCTATCAATATTTTTGCAATTGTTTGCTTTCACATCCTATTGCTTGTCTCTCATGAAGTGTCACAGAAGGATGAGTAAATAAATGAAATACTGAGGAATTCTAGAATCTGTATTTTTTTTTTTTTAATCAGCAGTACAAAACATGCTTGAATACCAGCTCTAAATCTGCTCTCTTCCTTAGCTGTGAAGGTTTAAATATGCAACCAGTCTTCATGGAGCACATCCTCTTTGAAGTAATCAAAAAGTGATGCTTCTCAGGAATACCTATATTTTCTTCAAGAAAAAAAAAATCTACTTGAAGAGTTGTTCAGAGTTTAAAGAGGTGAAATGATGGAAAAGAGCAGAAATTATAGATTTTACAGCATTACCATTCAATGAGGAAATCCTGTCTGACAAGTAGTATTTCAAAGATACTCCTTGTAGTGGGTATTTGAAAGCTCTAAAATTCTTGTCGAGATACACCCTGTAAAAGCATGTGGTTTTCACTCACTAGATCATAGATTTAAGACTAAAGGCTCCAAAACTTTATCCTCTCTATAGCTACTACCATACAAGTAACAAACCACTTCTGTATTTGAGTTTTCATTAGTCTGCAAAGTGAAGATTTGTTTCACTGTTTTGAGGCTAAATTGTACATAAAATCCTTCATGCTTTGAAGGCTGTGCTTATCTAATAAGCCAAAAAAGTTTAGGTCAATGATTTTTTTTTTCAAATTCAATACTCATCCAAAGCCCCATTTAACTTAATTTACTGTTAAATGCCTGGCAAAATTTTACAGAAGCTCATCTTTAAAAGATGCTAAGTAGGTCCCCTCGTGCAAGCTTTGAGTTAGGAGGGACAACATGTAACTACAAATACAGACACACATGCCTGCACCCGAGCAGAAGCAGTCTCATGGCTTTTTACGTAAAACTGCTGCAACAATTAAAAGAAAAAAAAATAGTTTTCCCTGTTGTTTGTTAAAATAACATCTTTTAATGGCAAAGTTGTTTCAAAATTCTTATTAGACTTGGCCTTTGGATTCTTCTTAAGGAATTCTAGACCATCACCACCTGCACGTATTTAAGGTAAACGAGGTCCTTTGGAGATTACAATAGGTATTTCTCCAGCTAGAAAAATGTTTCTAGTGACTCCGTCCACCTTTAAGGATGTTTACTTTATTTACTTTGATTCTAAAGGTCTTAAAATATTAATGTCATTGAGAATAAAAGTCACCCTTAAAGGGTTTTGTTTCTTCTTAGAAGGGGAGTGTAAGCCAGCAGCCTGCTGTTCTGCCAGCATTTCTATGGTCTAATTAAGACGTGATCCTCAAAACTGGGGAGGTACAAACCCTTGTTGGTTACATACAGCACTGTGCATTCATCTCAGTTACACCCTATGGCTACTACGGATTTTATGGAGTACCATGGTCTTTCTAACTTTGCTCCTGGCCTACTCCCTTACCTCCAGAACAACAAGGCATAACAAGAAGCTGGAATATTGAAAAAAAAAAAAAATGTTGTAAATAAAACCTGAATCCACTTAGCCATTTTAGTGCTATTTCGTGTGTTACTAAAATCTGCTTTCCCTGGGAGATGCCAGGAAAGGTCTCAAGTAGTTAAATCTGTGAGGACTTTCTAGGGCCATGATCAGGTCACATCAGAGACAGCAGTGCTTTGACAGAACTATTAAATGAAACAAGCAGCATCCCAAAGAAAAAGCCAAAACCAGATAATAAACCACAGCCTTTTACAGAGCAGTGTGTTCATCTCAACTTTTTCAGCCAAAAAGCAAGCTTGACCTACCACTCAGCACTATTAACAACCCAAACCCTTTCCACTCTCTCTACCTTTCCTTATTGCCTTTCCACCTTTGCTCACAGATTCCTTATTTACAGGTGACATGTGCCTTGTAACTAATGAGGTTTTTTTTCTTCCACAGTCCTGTAATATGGATATTGAACAACCCTGTGTAAGAAGATCTGGTTTCTGCAGAAGGGACCTACAAATCAGATTAGACAGGGACTTATTGATCAGGCTGCCAGCTCTGCTTTTTAATATTGTCCTTCTTAGATGCAGGCACTGCCAGGATCTTACTGGGATTCTTGATGACAACTCAGGAGAGATTTTCCTTGGTACAATTCTTCGATTTCATGTTCCGAAGCTTGGCTGTTTTTTATGCACTTTGTTAGTATTGACACACTCCCAGAAAAGTCTTGCCAAAGATTTCTAGCCTACTTTTTAAAGAGAAACAGACAACTCAGTGAAAACATGAATATAAGCCTACGTTTGTCAGACCTAAAATAAAAGCACTTAAGTATTTGAGGGCATTTAGATGGCATAAAGTTATTTTTTCAGAGCAGACAAGCAATGAATAATATTGACCATGTCCAAACATTTGATAGCAAAATTAAGGCAAGTTATTAGGGCTGAGAAAGACACTTGCCATGTAACCTGTTAATATGCCCTGAGCTGTTAACAGCTGTTTTCTCAGGAAAACAACATTTGTGTTGATTTTAATGCTCCCAATACAAAATTAGCAGCACAATAGCAAGTGCTTGCAACCTGATTCCTTCTGCTCCTCACCAGGACCAGTTCAAGAAGAGCAAAGAAACTTTATATCCTACGTCGCTGAGGATTTAACACAGTAGATCAGCTTTGGAATATGAACAATCTCATTTGCTTAAACCAAAGCACCTTGTTTCATATCTAAGAGGTGTGAAGGGCTAGCAAATACAAAAGATTATCCTAATTTATGATCTAGTGGATAGGTTGGTCCACTCAGTTCAGCCTTTTAGCACAGCAGCAACACCAAGGGCATCCTCAGAATAAAATGTAAATAATCACAGTAATGGTTTCCATTTTGGCAAATGCTCATATTACAACCCTATAATAGAATAACAATCCCACATAAGTTTACATGCATTCACAAGTATCTCACTGTCAGCTCTCAGCAGGGAAATCCAACAAAGATGGATCCAGCAGTATCTCACCAAAGGAGCAGCCAGCAGGAATTCCTGCCTGGCACAACATAGAACACAAAGAGCAGGAATGGGACTGGCAGCTCCACAGAGCCAACCCGGATCCATAGGAGCCTTGCAGGGGGCAATGCTCCTGCACAGCCCTGCTGCCCACCCTATCCTTACCACAGCAGGCCCAGAGACCAGGCAGCTCTGCTTCTCTCTCACCAGAGATGGCAAGGGCAGGTCTCTTTTTGCTCCACTGTCCTCAGCAACTTCAGTCAGCCTTCCCAAAGCAGGCTCTTGACCGCTTTTACCTCTTTGGTCTTCACAGCAGAGGAACCCAGCAAGAACAAGCAGCTGTAGCAGCTTCCCCCATCCCCTCCCTCACCTCCTGTGACAAGCTGCTCCTCTTGGGGAGAAAAAATGCCACCCTTTCCTCTGCAGAACCTGTCACATCCTCCTGACCAAGGATTCCTCATGGATCTTTCCAGCTGCCACCAGCCCCCCAGTACTAGCTCAGCACACTCACTGGCTGTCACCCCATACTCCAGAATCATCAGCTGCCTTCTCCAACTGCCTAAGAGCATGAGAAAAGCAGGAGTAAATCTCTCCTCAAGAGGGGCATGGGTGTTTTCCTCAAGAAAATCAATTTATCTGTGATGTCAAGTAATTAAAATCTAAAGAGGGGAAGAAAGTAGATTAAGTAGAAAAACTTCCATGGTTTTTAAAAGCAGGAACTCAGCTGGGAGAAAAATTTTGCTGCACAGAGGATAAAGACTACCTGACAATGCTGAAGTTCCCTTTATGTTGAATTGGCATATATTGGCATATATTACTGAAAAATATTCAGCTTGTACAGAAAACTAGAGAGCTATGAAACAGCAAATTTGGGGCATTCTTTTTTTAACAGATTTATTTAGTAGTCAGACTAAGAGTTAACTACTGAAGCAGAAAATAATTACATTTTCTTCATTACCTTTTTGTTTACTGCGTACATTCATTTCAATAGGTCAACACAAATAACCAAAGGCTTTTGAAATTTACTTCTTTTTCTAAACATTGTTTTACAATCAGAATGGCAAAAACTACTTGTGATTAGCCATAAGAAAGTCCATTTGATCTGAATTCAAATGCTGAGATCAATACCTTCAGCTTTGCATGATGTGATGTGACACACGAGCAGTAAAAATCTTGCACTCACAACTCCATGCTTTACAGCCACAGGCAACAGCCCCAGTGGAACTTCCTCCTCCCATACCTGCTGTGGTGACCACGAGAATACAACACACACTGACTGTACTTAATCCTGCTGACCCTGACTGCATTACAACTGTTACCAGTTTGGCAAATCCTGTGCACAATGTTCGAGTAGAGTTTCCCCACTGCTTGCTCTCTCTTGGGCAGAAGAGATTTAGAACCAGAACTTGCATCAAATCTCTTCTGTCTATGGATTCCAGTCCTGTTCTTGTCTTTCACTGACCATTTATAATTTCTTCTTTCTCCAGAACACATTTTATATACTATAAGTGGAAAACATCTTAGGCTTCAAATCAAAAGTAGTATTAGTTTCATTACACATTTAAAATAAAGAGCAACTACTGTAGACAATCAACATAAAACACAGTTTATTTCCAACCATTTGCCTAATTCACATGCAGACTGGTTTATATTAATTAAACTGCATTTAAAAATAGCTTGGTTATCTTTTAACCTTAGCAGTATTGCTATAGAGCTGAAGCTACACTGGTTAATATAATTTGTTTTCTTTCAGAGAAATGTGGTTAGATAGGTACTGAACATTTCAGAGACTTCACAAAGAACTATTTATCTATTCAGTAACCTCTTTGCTGCACTCATCTTACCCACATGAACATTTATTCTGTAAATCCCATGTTTGAAGACTATATTCTCCTGAGCACATCAGTCAGGAGAAAACACTTGGAAACACAACAAATATAAAAAGATAACAAACAAATAATACAAGATTACAGTAATACTGAAGTATTCTCCTGTACTATTTCAAGCTAGAACACTGAAGCCTTAAACAATTCCCACATTTTAGCACTGACATAGAACTGCCATACACAAAGTATATAAGCAGGGGGAAAAGTTCTTTTGCAAGAGGTAGAAAAAGTTTTATAAAATATTTAGGCACAATTCTTAGCAGTTTTTAAAGCCATCAGAAAGCTACAAAGTAATAATGACCACTATACATGTATTTGTACAAGTTCTGTTTATTTTTACCCTTTGGAATAAAAGCGTATTTCATGCACTCTCATACAATCTTTTTTCTCCTGTATTGTTGGAAAACTGTTTCTCTCTTATATTGTATGTGATTACACAGGTTTTACAGGCTCTTAGGAACTCTTATCACCAGGAGTTAAACAGAAAAACAGATGCACTATTACCTAATGCTTTTTCAAGAGAAGCAAGGGAATGCAAATGCTGTTTGTATAGGTTCATGTATCAAAGAATAGAGAATCACACACTTAAAATCCATAAAAATATTATTAGTTCTTTTGGTTTACTCCCATCTCAATGAAGAAGAGCGCTTTTAGAAGTGAACTTTTTTAAAACACAAATTTTCACAAACGTTTGCTTTACAGTGCAGTGGTTATACTTGAATTTTCATGATACCCATAAATCAAAATACCAAGATCATGACATTTACCATGAGCTAAGAGACATTCACTTAGTGTCAGCTCAAACAGATGCCTTCCTCGACCTAAAGTATGTAAGGCTTTATGGGTAACAAGTTCTTATTGAAGATTTGCTTTATTCCTGTCACAGCATTTTATTTTTTTGCTCATTTTACTTTTTCTCTTGGTCTTTTTCTGCATCCAGAAGCGCTGAACGGATTCCTAGTTTCTTCAGCTCTTCTACAAGATCTCCATTCTGATGCATCTGGAGGAGTATATCACAGCCACCAACAAATTCACCATTGAGGTACACTTGTGGGATGGTAGGCCAGTTGGAGTAGTTTTTTATTCCTGAATAAGAAAAAAAAAAATATTAGAGGTTTCCTCCCTCTCCTAATAGAATGGTATTTTAAAAGGAATGCATTGCTTCCACCTGACTCTACCATTGATATTCAAATTTCTTTTCCATAAAGGCAAAAAGATATCTATGTAACAGGAGCACTGACAGAAAAAAAAAAATCATGTTAGAGTTAGGTTTGTTTCTCATCCCAGCTCAAAGATGTGGGTTGAAAGATATGGAGTCAGCTCCTATACTGGCTTCAAGCAGAAACTGGAAAACCACCACATCTCTTTTCACTCCCAACAAGAAAACATGACTTTCAATCAATAACAGAAATGAGAAGTATTGAAAAATACTGAGCACTGTTTACTTTCTGTTATATTTCCCAGAGGGACCTTAAAATATTTTATGTTCTTACTGAACTCATGCAGTTACACTTATTCCTGCAATTTCAATTGCAAGATACATTTGCCCCTGTAGAGGCCTTATGAATTTCAAATTGCTTTATCTTTCAATACCAGACCTTACAGCACATGGGAGGGGCACAAAGGCTGAAGTCTCTTTAAAAGTACTCATTTAACAAAACACAGCTCAAGTCAAAATTATGAAGTACAGAATTAAACTTTGAAACTATACTTCACAGAAGGCAAATGTAAGACCACCCAAAAATATAAACTGCTCAGCTGATACACACTGAAACCAGCTTGCACTTAGACATCACACAAAAATTACACAGAAATTTTTTTTTAATCTAATTTGCCACTTTTTAAATGACCCTTCACACAAAGCCCTTATTTCTGTGGCTAATGTGAGGAAATAGCTAAAACCTACTGCTGCCTATTTTTATAACACAACCACAAGCATTTGATTAGATTACAAGTTTTGAATTCAACATTTTTGTGTATTTTCAACATGCAGTACCTCGAATTTTTCTGCCAAAGGCATGAAAGCCCATATAGCAAACTGAAGCCTACAGAGGTACCTTTACAGAACATCAGAGCCCATTCACCTTGGAAGCCAACCCCCCACCAACAAATATTAGACCTGAGCAGCTGATAGCACATGAGAACTTGTCTTCCCCTTGGAAAACTTTTTAGTCTCTAGAGACTAAAAAAGAAAAACCCAAAATACTCAAGGTAAAAAAATAACCACGTAAGGAAATTATGCTTCCTTTATTGGAACTTAAACTACTTTCTTTTTTAATAAATATGTGTAAGTGCAAAATATACAGTGGGATTGTTACTTTAATGCACAGAAGATGAAATACAGCTAATAATTCCCCTTAGCAAAATACAACATGCTTTAAAAATCCACTCAAGTAATAGTAACCTAGAAAAAAAAAGATTGCTGTTCCTAACCACTAAATATGTCACCTAAGAGATTTTATTCTGACTTCAGATTTTGTGCATGGACAATCAATATTTTGTAAGCCCAAGAGAGAAAGTTTAGCATATAAATCAAGGCCAAAGGGAACCCATAACCATCTAACATCCATCATCACAACTTACAACTTCTTCCTTAGTTGACAGAACTTTTAAGCTTTGATGTGAACTTGCACTTAGCAATACTTTTCTTAAATGTATTTTTGCCTTTGAGTACTCATAACTGCATAAATGGTCCTAAATATCATTTAACCCACCAAACTTTCAATGAAAAACTGTGTTCCATTATTAAGACATGCATAAGGATGACTCTGGTCAAAGAGCCACTGTAGAGAGAAAATAGGGCTCATTTTTTCTAAGATAATACAAAGCTAAACATGAATTGAGAACCAAGGGCTCTGCATAATAAGCCTACTGCTAACAAGCATTCCAACATTTATTTCTACATGTAGAAATTTACATTACATAAGAAAATACATATTTTCTTCAAGGACCCAACTGCACACACATGCAAGCACTGATAGTACTTTGAAGGACCTATTCAGCTTCAGAGACAAATAAGAATACCATCAAGCTCATTTGCTCTGTGTGCTGCATTTCATGTGCTGGACAAGCTGCTTCAAATGCCTCTGTGCTGGGGCTCTCCCAGGTCACAAACTGAACATTCCCTCCACTGGCCACCCAAGCCTCACCTCAGTGCAGCACTTGCTGACACTGCTGCAGGGGTGTTAAAGCAAGTCAGCCTGTGCTACACTGGCTGCACTCAGAGCGCACATTTGTGATGATTCTTTTGGACATCCCAAGGGACCTCCATTCCTCCTGTCTGCAGACTGGTTCCTTGCTGTACTTCAGAAGCTGCAGCTTCTGAACCAAACTGCTGTTTGCTTTGAAAAACACACTCCACAGGTCAGGGGTTGAGTCTGACAGCTGTAGTAGCACATTTCAGGTAACTGTAAAATCAGGATTGATGCAAAGAGCTACTGAAATGGGTACCCAGCACACTCCCACCCCTCTCCCCAGCTCCAGTTACCAATTCTCAGCCTCTCTTGGCAGAATTAGCACTAATGAAGGATGGGCCACATCAAAGAACTGACACAAGCAACACTCATTCCTACCACACTTGCTCCAGAAAAGCAACACATTTTCATGGACATCACAGAATCATTAAGGTTGGAAAAAGACCTCTGAGATCATTGAATCCAACTGCTAACTCAGCACCATCATTTACCAGTAAACCATACCTCCAAGTATGGTTTACACACTTTAAACACTTCCAGGGATGGAGATTCCAACACTTCCCTGTGCAGCCTGTTCCAAAGCCTGAGCACCATTAGCACTGACACCAGCTTTTCTGAGGGAAGGCTAGCCAAGGGTGGGAGAAAGGATCAAGAATACCTGCTTGGCAGCATCCCATGCTTAGATTATGTAGAGACAACAACGAAAATAATCTGAGGGTGAACTATCCCAACAATTTAAACCACCAATTTTCCAGGATATAATCTCTAACTTCTCAGCCTCAGTGACTGGAACCAGTCTAATGTTCATCAGCTGAGAGCCACCTTAGAGAAACCTGAATTGCCATGAACCCAAGAAAGTGCCAAGGTCTCTTAAACCAGCTTTGATACAGAAGGATTTTCATCAGGGAAGCGTATCTTCAGCTCAAGTTCAGATAAGTATTGACAAGTATTCAGATAAGTATTGATACAAGAAGTATCAATAACTTTAGTTCACAGATCTGAGTTTTTAGGTAAAGAGGCAAGCAGGAAGTTCTAGATTTACAGCTTGCCACATTTTAGCACAGGGCACGTTTCACCAGTTGAACTACAACTAGCCAAAAACGAGGTGTTTCAACATATACAAGCAAGAAAACAACAAGCAATCCAGACAAGCCTAAATTACCCTTTCTCCAGCAGCCTGCCCCTACTACAAATGTGTAAGAACACATATATTTAAATACTGAAGTTAGGTTCAGGTGAACACAAAGCTGGTGGCCAGCTCTCATGCAGCATTCTCCGTGCAGATCAGTCTCTTGCTGATGGACTTCACAGCTAGAGGTTCCACATCCCCTGCCCAGCCCCCATGCATGCAGTGCAGATTATGTTCACAGAGAGCCTAGGACAGGCTCCCATGCTGCATATCTAACTGTCTGCACTCGAGGCCAGATCCTGGCCTTCAGGCACTCACTGCTGAAATACAGACAGCAACTCAGAGAACTGCAACTTTGAGCAGCCCTGTCCTCTCCTCTGTCAGAGATTACCACCCACAGAAGCAGGCACATCCTGGTTTTTTAGGGTACCACAGTTGAAGCAGTACAAGCATTCTGCTGCCCTTGGAAAAGGCTGTGTTGTTCCCTAACTCTTCAAGGCTCTGTTCTTTGTGCTGGCTCTGGCACTCAGCTCACAGTACAAACTGCTACTTCAACTTGCAGGCCCAGTGATCCAGCTAATAAATTGAGCTGGCCCTGAGCACAGTTAGACAGGTGCCAAAGCTGGTGCATGGACAGGAACAGAACGACTTCTTTAAGCACCTGAGGACCCGCAGGATATTGTGCAAGGGTACAGTCTGTAACTGCATTCTATGTGGCTTAGACACTGGAGGGCTCAATCAAGATATTAATTTCAATTTAAAGATCTGGTAGCCAGGGGGGCAATAACCTCTCTCATTACCTAGCACAAGCCCAAGTTCATGTGGAGGAAGAATTTAAGTTACACAGAGAGAAAATACTATCTATTCACATGGTCAAGTGCTCAGAGACTCTAACTTATAAATGCACTGCCTATTCAGAGGCTCACAAAAGCCCCCTCAACCAAAAGTGATATGCTGATGGTTTGACTTCAGTTTTGTTTCCTCCTTTTTCCTTTATGAGTTGTGAGAAGAGATAGGAGTTTGTTCTAGTAAACTGTAAAATTAATAAATTCAGATGTGCAAACAAAGTTTAGAAAATTACAATGATTTGGTCACTTGCAGAGGCAGAGGAAGACTTACTTGAATAAAATCAACCTTCATTAAGAAAAGATGTCATTACACAAAGATGTCATTACAGAAATTCCAATATCTAAGCTTTTATACCATACCAACTATTATAGTTGTGAATTGAAAAGCAAACAAGGAGTGGAAAAATCAGCCTTTTAGCTAAGAGCTAATGAAAAACTGGCTTAGTCGGATGACACCAAAAACAAAGGAGAAAAAAGTCACCTGATACTTGCCAGCACGTGGCTTTACAGCACATTTTAATGTATTCTAGGCAAGAACTGTTGATGCCACACACCTACAAGGCTAATTACTATATACTTGTATATATTTTTTTTGCTTTAAAACTTTCTCTAACCACATAGAACCTGAACAGTCAGCTATGTACATTGAAGAGGGAAAGGTGAAAAGCATTACCAGAACAGATTACAGCATTCCACAACTGGCAAAAAAATCTTATACAGAATAGCTACTACCACTTGTGTAGTAATGGTGAAACTATTACTAAATATTTCTTGTGCAAAGGATTAGCATAAATTTGTACTTAATCAAGAGAATCCCAGCAGGCAGTACCAGCTGGGAATCAAGCAGCACAAGCCCAAGCCATACATGAAATTTCACTGTACTGTTCATAGGGAAGACAAAACCTGATAATGAAGTATTTCAGGGGTCTTTAATGCAGCTCTCTATCTCTGAACCAGGCAAGGCAGCGTGGCACAAAGGGCCTGATCTCCAAGCATCACCCTGCACACCCAACTGCACTCTGCTGATAACTGAGACTTCTTGAACACGGGGAGGGTCACAAAAACCAAACCAGGGCGTTTGGGCAACCTCAATGGCACATCTCTGAGATACACTTCTAGTTCTACTAACACCCAAAGTGAATCACAGAATTAATTAGGTTAGAAAAGATGTACTACGTGCCACGTCCAGTCTTTCCTAGAAAGCCACGAAGAAGGGTGACTCAATGGTCACCCACCATTGAGTCACCACCACGGTGATGCCCAGCTCCCTGGGCAGCCCATCCCAATGTCTAATGACCCCTTCTGTGAAGAAATTCCTCTTAGTTCCAACCTAAAGCTCCACTTGCACAACTTAAAACAGTCCTCTCGTCCCGCCGCTTGTTTCCTGGGAGAACAGGCCGATCCCCACCTGGCTACAACCTCCTTTCGCGTAGCTGTAGGGAGTAATAAGGTCACCCGTGCCGTGCACCATGGCACTCATCCAGGCTGGACACCGCCAAACTCCCTCAGCCGCCCTCCAGAGCCCTCCCCAGCTCCTTGCCCCGCTCCCCACGACGCTCGTCAGGAAGAGCAGAGCCCAACGCAGCCCACCCAACAAGGCAAGAAGAGGCAAGCTACAGGTGGGAGAGGCGGGCAGGGGCCGCTCGCACAGTGCCCGAGGTCAGGGGCGTTAGGACAAGCCCGACCCGGCGGCAGCGCCCGGGGGCCCTTCCCACAGGGGAACCGGCCCCGGCTCTGCCCCCACCAGGAGCCGGCTTGGGCCGCACAGGCCCCGGGGAGGCGGCACCCAGAGGTGACCCCGGCCCGGCCGGGCGCTGACCTTGGCGGAGGTCGGGGTCCTGCAGCACGTCGTGGGCGCGGTAATCCTCCACGCCGTGCAGCCGCAGGATCTGCACCACGGCGTTGCTGAAGCCGCAGAGCGGCTGCGCCGGGCTGCCCTTCATGAACACCACCACCGGGTGCTCCC